>CAKNYM010047562.1:15444-73646 GCA_932195095.1 Andricus curvator | reverse complement strand
TTAATCTTTTCGCTTGAAAATTAATTTTGTTTTTGTTGAAAATTCAATGATATTGTTGAAACTCTTTTTATTGGTTCAAAAGGTTTAAAAATGGTTGAAAATTTACCGATTTTGGTGAAAACTATTTTTTTAACTAAATATTTAAATTAAATTTTTTTGAAAATTTATATTTTTCAGTTGAAAATTCATCTATTTTGGTTAAAAATTCATTTCTACGGTTGAAAATTTACCTGTTTTTATAACAATTTGTTGTTTTTTTTTTTGTTAGAAATTAATTTTTAAACTGAAAACTTAAGTAAATACTGAAATTTTGCAGTTCTTTTTGGTAGAAAATTATTCTTCTTGTTCGAAAATTAATCTTTTCAGTTGAAAATTAATTTGGTTTTTGTTAAAAATTCAACTATATTGTCGAAACTCCTTTTTTTTGGATAAAAAGGTCTAAAAATGGTGGAAAATGTACCGATTTTGTTGAAAATTATTTTTTTAACTAAATATTTAAATTCCACTTTTTTGAAAATTTATATTTTTCAGTTGAAAATTCATCTATTTTTGTTAAAAATTTATCTCCTTGTTTGAAAATTTACCTATTTTTATAAAAAATTGTTGTTTTGGTTAAAAATTAATTTTTTAAACTGAAATCTTCAGTATTTACTGAAATTTGCAGTTAAAAAAGTTTTTTTTTTAAATCGAAAATTCGTCTTTTTGGTACAAAATTACTTTTCTTGTTTGAAAATTGACCTTTTCGGTTGAAAATTAATGTTGTTTTTGTTGAAAATTCAATTATATTGTTGAAACTCTTTTTTTTTTGTTCAAAAGGTTTAAAAATGGTGGAAAATGTACCGACTTGGTTGACATTTTTTTTTAAACTGAATAATTAAAATCCATTTTTTTTTTAATTTATCGTTTTCAGTTGAAAATTCATCTATTTTGGTTAAAAATTCATTTCTTCGGTTGAAAATTTACCTGTTTTTATAACACTTTTTTTTTTTTTGTAGAAATTAATTTTAAACTGAAAACCTAAGTATATACTGAAATTTTGCAGTTCTTTTTGGTAGAAAATTATTCTTCTTGATCGAAAATTAATCTTTTCGCTTGAAAATTAATTTTGTTTTTGTTGAAAATTCAACTATATTGTCTAAACTCCTTTTTTTGGTTCAAAAGGTTTAAAAATGGTGGAAAATGTACCGACTTGGTTGACATTTTTTTTTAAACTGAATAATTAAAATCCATTTTTTTCTTTAATTTATCGTTTTCAGTTGAAAATTCATCTATTTTGGTTAAAAATTCATTTCTTGGTTGGAAATTTATCTTTTTTTTAATTATTTTTTTAAACTGGAAATTTAAGTATATATACTGAAATTTGTTTTAATTCGTCTTTTTGGTAGAAAATTATTCTTCTTGTTTGAAAATTCATCTTTTCGGTTGAACATTAATTTTGTTCTTGTTGAAAATTCAACTGTATTGTTAAAACTCCTTTTTTTTTGGTTCAAAAGGTTTAAAAATGGTTGAAAACTATTATTTTTTTAACTGAATATTTAATTCCATTTTTTTGAAAATGTATCCTATTGAGTTGAAAATTAATTTATTTCATTAAAAATAGAACTATTTCATTGAAACTCCTTTTTTGGTTTAAAATGTTTGTTTTCACTGAAAATTAAACTATTCCATTTTTAGTTAACAATTTACCTTTTTTAGTTGAAATCTCAACTTAAAATTTTCTAAAAAAATTCATCCGTTGAAAATTCAACTATTGGATTTTATAGAAAATTCGTTTGTTTAAACTTCAACTATTGGATTTTCAACATTTAATTTTTTTTACACTTGAATTCTCTATCAAAATAGTTAAATTCTCAACAACAAGAAAAAACACGTAAAAACAATATTTACAATATAAATCCAATATTTCCATAAATATAAAAACCTGAAAAATCACTCACCACATCCATTTGGTCCGATTACCGCAGTAAACTGCCTAAAATCACTAATTTCCACTAAACCATCATACGACTTAAAGTCACAAATCTTAATACTCTGTAAGCAACACGTACTCATTTTGACAAAACGTGTTAGAACTTGTCAAAATTCACGAAAAAACAATTTTTCAGTCTAGCTGCGACACATCACCGACCGCTTTTGCATTGCGAATGCGAATGATTTTCCCTGCTCCTGCTTTTTCCAGTTTTACTGCAACGGCTTCTTTCTTCCCGGAATTCGCAAATTTCATCTGCCAAATAAATTCCAGGTAAATCGAACTTTTTCAAAACACTTAAGTAACTGAAACGTCAGATACAAATTTCAGCCAATCCAATCGTCGATATTTCGCGCCTTTTCAGTCCGTCCTTATCATTGGTGCAATTGGTTCAAGTCCGTTTTGTCATTTGTTTTGATTTCGACGACGCATTTCATGTTGAGTGGGGGAAATCCAAGATGTCTGCACGCTGAGGGTGAAACAATAATACTAATTGCATGGGACACATTTTTATTTGTTTAATAACGTGGAAAAAGAGGATTTTTCATGATAACAAAAATAGATAAATTTTCATACAAGAAGGATAATTTACAATTAAAAAATAAATTTACAACCAAAAATGGAAAAGTAAAAACTGCAGATAAAAAAATGAATTTTCAACAAAATAAAAAACAAAAAATGGAACAGTTAAATTTAAATTAAACAAACAAACAACAAACAACCAAAGAAATGAACTTAAAAACAAAAACAGTAATATTCTACTAGAAACGATGAATTTTTAACAAAATATATAAATATTCAACAACATAGTTGAATTTTCAACTAAAAAAGATAAATTTTTAACTAATAGTTAAATTTTCAGTATAAAAATATTTTTTAACTAAAGAGAAAACGAAGTTCTAACAAAATATTATAATTTTCAACTCAGCAGATGAATTTTCAAACAGAATGAAATTAATTTGCAACACAAACTACAAATCGGTAAATTTTCAATCATTTTCAAACAAGAAGAATAATATTCGACCAAAAAAGACGAATTTTCAAAAATGGAATTGAATATTCAGTTACAGAAAATAAGTTTCAACAAAATCGGTAAATTTTCAAACATTTTTAAACCTTTTGAACAAAAAAAAGAGTTTTAACAATATAGTTGAATTTTCAACAAGAACAAAATTTATTTTTAACCGAAAAGATGAATTTTCAAACAAGAAGAATAATTTTCTACTAAAAAGACCAATTTTCAATTTAAAAAAAATCCTTTTTTGAATAAAATAAAAAAATGTTTATAAAAATGGGTAAATTTTCAACCAAAGACATAAATTGAATTATGGAATGAAAAATGAAATTGAATTTTTCAATTAAAAAAAAATTGCAACAAAGTCAGTAAATTAATTTTTTGACCTGGTATCTTAAGTATTAACTAAAATTTGCATTTAAAAAAATTAATTTTTAACCAAAAAAAAAAAAACAACAAATTTTTATAAAGATAGGTGAATTTTCAACCAAAGAAATGAATTTTTAACCAAAATGGATGAATTTTCAACTAAAAAATATAAATTTTCAAAAAAATGGAATTTAAATATTTAGTTTAAAAAATAATTTTCAACAAAGTCGGTATATTTTTGACCATTTTTGAACCTTTTGAACCAAAAGAAGGAGTTTCAACAATATAGTTGAATCTTGAACAGAAAAAAAAAGAGTTTCAACAATGTAGTTGAATTTTCAACTAAATAGCTCAATTTTCGACGAAAAACATGAATTTTCAACTAAAAAAGGGAAATTTTTAACCAAAAATAGAAAAATTCAATTTTAAGAAATTAAATTTTCAACTAAATACTTTAATTTTGAAATGAAAGAAATGAATTTTTAATCAAAATGATTAACTTTCAACTGAAAAATATAAATTTTCAAAAAAATGAAATTCAAATATTTAGTTAAAAAAATAATTTTCAACAAAGTCGGTAAATTTTTTACCATTTTTGAACCTTTTGAACCAAAATAAGGAGTTTCAACAATATAGTTGAATTTTAAAAGAAAATTTAAAAAAATTAATTTTTAACCGAAAAGATGAATTTTCGAACAAGAAGAATAATTTTCTACCATAAAGAACTGCAAAATTTCAGTTTAAGTTTTCAGTTTAAAAAATTAATTTTTAACAAACTAAAAAAAACTACAAATTTTCATAAAAATTGGTAAATTTTCAACCAAAGAAGTGAATTTGTAACCAAAATGTATGAATTTTCAACTGAAGAAGATAAGTTAAAAAAATGGAATTTAAATATTCATTTTAAAAAATAATTTTCATCAAAATCGTAAATTTTCAACCATTTTTAAATCTGTTGAACAAAAAAAAAAGAGTTTCAACAATGTAGTTGAATTTTCAACTAAATAGCTCATTTTTCGAAAAAACATGAATTTTCAACTAAAAAAGATAAATTTTCAACCAAAAATAAAAAAGTTCAATTTTAAGAAATTGAATTTTCAACAAAATACTTCAATTTTGAAACGAAAGAAATGAATTTTTAACCAAAATGATGAGTTTTTAAATAAATAATTTTCTACCAAAAAGTTGAATTTTCAACTAAAAAAATTAATTTGTAACCGAAAAAAACGAATCTTCAACAAAATAGTGAAATTTTCAACAAAAAAGTTAAATTTTCTTTAGTTATAGTTAAAAAACAAATTTACAATGAAAACAAGAATTCACAACGAAATTGGTAAATTTTCAACCATTTTCAAACAAGGTGAATAATATTCTATCAAAAAAAAAAAACGAATTTTCAACAAGACACACGGATTTTCAATAGTTGAATTTTCAATTAGAAAAGAACATTTTTAACCAAAAATGGAATAGTTTAATTTTCAGTTAAAATAAATAATTTTTAAGCAAAACTAGGATTTTCAACAAAATAGTTGAATTTTTAACAAAAGAAAATTAATTTTCAACCAAAAAGACAAATTTTTAACTATAACAAAAAATAATTTTTTAACTGAAAATTTTATTATCTAATGTTTTCAGTTTAAAAAAATTAATTTTTAACAAAAAATCAAATTTTTATTAGAAAAGTGAAACTTTCAAGCAAAAGAAAAATCAATTATCAAAAAAAGAGTTAAATTTTCAGCCAAAGAATGATTTTTCAAGAAAAATACTCATTTTTAAACAAAAGATTAATTTTCAACGAGAAGAGACGAATTTTCAATAAAAGACACGACTTTTCAGCCAAATGGTTCATTTGGCAACTAAACAAAAATTTTGAACCAAAAATCGAATATTTAAATTCTCATTTAATTAATTTAAAAAAAATTAATTTTCATTAAAATAGTTAAATCGTCAACAAAAACCAAATTAATTTTCAACCAAAAAGATTAATTTTAAAACGAGAAGAATAATTTTCGACCAAAAATATGAATTTTTAAATAAAAATAAATAATTATTTAACTAAAAATTTTAATATATACTTAAGTTTTCAGTTAAAAAAATTTAATTTTTAATCAAAATGAAACAACAAATTTTCAACCAAATAGTTGAATTTTCTAACATAGAAATTAATTTTTAACCAAAATAGATGAATTTTCAAAATAAGAATAATAATGTTCTACCAAAAAAAGATGAATTTTCAACTGAAAAAGATACATTATTAACCAAAAAGATTAATTTTTAACGAAATGAGACGAATTTTCATTACTTTTTCATTTTAGGTTGAAAATTCATTTTTTTTTTAGTTGAAAATTCATTTCTATAGATGATAACTTAACAATTTTTTTAAAAATTCGTTTTTTTGTTACTTGAAAATTGAACTATGTGGTTGAAAATTCATCTTTTTTGGTAAAAAATTATTCTTCTCGTATGAAAATTGATCTATTTTGGTTCTCGTCAAAAATTCTTTTTTTTCTAAGTTATTAAAAAAAGAAGTTTTGTCCTATGCAATAAGTATTATTGCTTGGCCCTCGGTATGCAGACATCTTGGATTTCCCCACACTCAACCTGAAGTGCCTCGCGAAATCAAAACAAATAACAAAACGGACTTGAACCAATTGCACCAATGAAAATGACGGACTGGAAAATGCGCGAAATATCGTCGATTGGATTGGCTGAAATTTGTATCTGACGTTACATCTTGAAATACCTAATTCAATTTCAATTCAGTTTTTTGAACATTTCTACTGTACGTTTCTGAGAAATAACAAATTTTTCTAAATCATTTTCGATTAATATTTATCAGGCGAGAATTGTTTAGATGTAAAAATAAAAAAAGAAAGTTGCAGAAAGTTTTCTGACAATCCAGGATCTGACAATCGGAATGTTGCGGAATGTTGCGGAATGTGAACTGCGTAGAAGAAAGTGCAATAATAAGATGGCAAGTGTATGAAAGTGTACAATTCGGAATGTTATAAACATCTTGGAGTGCATTTTAGATACGTGATGATTTCAATAAAGGTAATTAATTATTCTTTTCAAATTTTATTCTCTGTTTCATTAATTTTACAAAAAATCAGACCCAGTTATACGTAAATGTCAATATTCGATTCCTAACCTCAAAATTCTCTTACCTTTATTATTGTTTGTATTCTTGTTAAAAAGAAAGAAAAATCTTGTTGGATAACCTTTTCCAATGTTCGGAATTATCCAGTTTTAAACGAATTACAATAATATTTATAATAAGTTTCCGGAATAGAAGGTAAAATTAATTGCGTTGTATCTATATTATTGTATACATATATATGTTTATGTTTTTGCGATTTTTACTTTGAAATTAAAAATGTTTTGTTTGACGTCATTAGTCGGGGAAGAAATTATTATCAGAGTATTAATTTTCCAGAAAAAGTTACAAGGAAATGATTAGAGTTGTGATTTTTTTAAAAATAATTAATTAAATTTTTTCCACTTACAATTTTTTCTTTTGGTTGTAAATTAGTTTTATTTATTGAAAGTAAAGTTTTTCAACTAAAAAGTTAACTAAATTTTCTTTTGGAAATTTTTTTGTATACATTTAATCTTGTCGGTAGAAAATTCATTCTTTTCCTTGAAAATTTAACTCTTTCTATGAAAATTTAAGTTATTTGCTTAAAAACTTATTTCTCTAACTGAAAATTCAACTGTTCTATTCTTTGTCGAAAATTTATGTTTTTTAGTTGAAAAATTGTCTTTTTGTGGTAAAAAATTAATCTTTTTGGTTGAAAATTCTACTATTAAGTTGAAAAATTCATCAAAAATTTAAATATTTGTTTAAAAAATCATGTATTTTGTAAAAAAAAATCTTTTTTGGCAGAAAATTCGATTTTTTTATGGAAAATTAATTTTTTAAACTAAAAATTCAACTACACTTCTCGAGATTTTTGAAATAGAAATTTAATCTTATTGGTAGAAAAATGATTTGTTTGGTTGTAAGTTTATTTTATTTTCTTAAAAACTTATTTGTCTAACTAAAAATTAAATTATTCTATTATTCGTTAAAAATTCATCTATTTTGTTGAAAATTTGTCTTTTTTTTTTTGGTAGAAAATTATTCTTTTCAGTTGAAAGTTCAACTATTAGGTTGAAAATTCCATGAAAATTTTAAATATTTGGTTGAAAATTCATGTGTTTTGTTAAAAAAGATTCTTTTATGGTAGAAAATTAATCTTTTTGGTTGAAATTTAATTTCTTTGGTTTAAAATTAGTTTTTTTAATCAAAATTAATTTTTCAAACTAAAAAGTTAACTAAATTTTCTTTTGAAAATTTTTTTATAGACATTTAATCTTTTCGGTAGAAAATTCATTTGTTTCCTTGAAAATTTATCTCTTTCCATGAAATTTCAAGTTATTTGCTTAAAAAATTATTTCTCTAATTGAAAATTCAACTGTTCTATTCTTTGTCGAAAATTTATGTTTTTTATTTGAAAAATTGTGTTTTTGTGGTAGAAAATTAATCTTTTTGGATGAAAATTCTACTATTAGGTTGACAAATTCATCCAAAATCATGTATTTTGTAAAAAAAAATTTCTTCTTTGGCAGAAAATTAGATTTTTTTATGGAAAATTAATTTTTTAAACTAAAAATTGAACTAAACTTCTTGTCGAGATTTTATTTATAGAAATTTAATCTTATTGGTAGAAAAATTATTTGTTTGGTTGAAAATTTAACTATTTCGTTGATAATTTATTTTATTTGCTTAAAAACTTATTTCTCTTACTACAAATTAAATTATTCTATTTTTTGTTGAAAATTTATCTATTTTCGTTGAAAATTCATCTATTTTGTTGAAAATTTGTCTTTTTTTTTGGTAGAAAATTATTATTTTTGGTTGAAAATTCATGTGTTTTGTTAAAAATGATTCTTTTTTGGTAGAAAATTAATCTTTTTGGTTGAAAATTAATTTCCTTGGTTAAAAATTAGTTTTTTTATTTAAAATTAATTTTTCAAACTAAAATTTTAACTCAATTGTCGAGATTTTTTTGTCATAGAAATTTAATCTTTTTGTTAAAAAATTCATATGTTTCGTTTAAAATTGAACAATGTCGTTTAAAAATTATCCATTTGGTAGAAAATTGGTCTTTTTTTTTTATAGAAAATTAACCTGTTTGGTTAAAGATGCAACTATTAGGTTGAAAATTCCAATAAAAATTAAAAATTTTGTGGAAAATTCCTGTATTTATTCTAAAAAATTATTCTTTTTTGGTAAAAGATTAATCTTTTTGGTTGAAATTGCATTCCTTTGGTTGAAAATTAGTTTTTAAAAATTAAAAGTTACATTTTTTTAAATAAATATTTAAGTATTCCATTTTTCGTCAATTTTTTTTTATAGATATTACATCTTTTCGGTTGAAAATTCATTTGTTTGTTTGAAAATTTCATTATTTCGTTGAAAATTTATTTTATTTGTTAAAAAACTTATTTCTCTAACTGAAAATTCAACTATTCTATTCTTGGTGGAAAGTTGATGTTTTTTAGTTGAAAAATTGTCTTTTTGTGATAGAAAATTAATATTATTGGTTGAAAATTCTACTATTAGGTTGAAAAATTCATCCAAAATTTAAATATCTGGTTAAACAATCATGTATTTTGTAAAAGAACATTTCTTTTTTGGAAGAAAATTAGATTTATTCATGGAAAATTAATTTTATAAACTAAAAATTGAACTAAACTTCTTATCGAGATTTTTTTATAGAAGTTTAATATTATTGGTAGAAAAATTATTTGTTTGGTTGAAAATTTAACTATTCCGTTGAAAATTTATTTTATTTGCTTAAAAACTTATTTCTCTAACTCCGAATTAAATTATTCTATTTTTTGTTAAAAATTTGTCTATTTTAGTTAAAAATTCATCTATTTTGTTGAAAATTTGTCTTGTTTTGGTAGAAAATTATTCTTTTTAGTTGAAAATTCAACTATTAGGTTGAAAATTCCATAAAAATTTAAATATTTGTTTGAAAATTCATGTGTTTTTTTTTAAATGATTCTTTTTTTGTATAAAATTAATCTTTTCAGTTGAAATTTAATTTCTTTGGTTAAAAATTAGTTTTTTTTTATTAAAAATTAATTTTTCAAACTGAAAATTTAACAAAATTTCTTGTCGAGATTTTTTTCATAGAAATTTAATCTTTTTGGTAAACAGTTCACTTGTTTCGTTTAAAATTGAACCATTTCGTTGAAGAATTATCCATTTAGTTGAAAATTTGTCTTTGTTTGATAGAAAATTAACCTGTTTGGTTGAAAATGCAATTATTAGGTTGAAAATTCCATTAAAAATTAAAAATTTTGGTGGAAAATTCATTTATTTTCTTAAAAATTATTCTTTTTTGGTAGAAAATTAATCTTTTTGGTTGAAATTGCATTCGTCTGGTTGAAAATTAGTTTTTTTAATTAAAAATTAATTTTTGTTACTAAAAATTTAACTATTCCATTTTTCGTCAAATTTTTTTTTATAGATATTACATTTCTTCGGTTGAAAATTCATTTGTTTGGTTGACAATTTCACTATTTCGTTGAAAATTTATTTTATTTGTTGAAAAACTTATTTCTCTAACTGAAAATTCAACTATTCTGTTCTTGGTCGAAAATTTATGTTTTTTAGTTGAAAAATTGTCCTTTTGTGGTAGAAAATTAATCTTTTTGGTTGAAAATTCTACTATTAGGTTGAAAAATTCATCCAAAATTTAAATATTTGCTTTAAAAATCATGTATTTTGCAAAAGAACATTTCTTTTTTGGCAGAAAATTATATTTTTGTATGTAAAATTAATTTTTCAAACTAAAAATTGAACTAAACTTCTTGTCGAGATTTTTTTATAGAAATTTAATCTTATTGGTAGAAAATTCATTTGTTTCCTTGAAAATTTATCACTTTCCATGAAAATTTAAGTTATTTGCTTGAAAACTTATTTCTCTAACTGAAAATTCAACTGTTCTATTCTTTGTCGAAAATTTATGTTCTTTAGTTGAAAAATTGTCTTTTTGTGGTAGAAAATTAATCTTTTTGGTTGACAATTTTACTGTTGGGTGGAAAAATTCATCCAAAATTTAAATATTAGGTTGAAAAATCATGTTTTTTTTTTTAAATTTGTTTTATTGGCAGAAAATTAAATTATTCTATTTTTTGTTAAAAAATTATCTATTTTCGTTGAAAATTTATCTATTTTGTTGAAAATTTGTTTGTTTTTTTGGTAGAAAATTATTCTTTTTTGTTGAAAATTCATGTTTTTTGTTAAAAATAATTCTTTTTTGGTATAAAATTAATCTTTTTAGTTAAAATTTAATTTCTTTGGTTAAAAATTAGATTTTTTTTATTACAAATTAATTTTTCAAACTAAAAATTTAACATTTCTTGTCGAGTTTTTTTTTCATAGAAATTTGATCTTTTTGGTAAATAATTTATTTGTTTCGTTTAAAATTAAACAATTTCGTTGAAAAATTATCCATTTGGTAGAAAATTTGCCTTTTTTTATGGAAAATCAACCTGTTTGGTTGAAGATGCAACTATTAGGTTGAAAATTCAATTAAAAATTAAAAATTTTGGTGGAAAATTCATGTATTTTCAAATAAAATTCTTCTTTTTCGGTAGAAAATAAATCTTTTTGGTTGAAATTGCATTCTTTTGGTTGAAAATTAGTTTTTTTAAATTAAAAATTAATTTTTTAACTAAAAATTCCACTATTCCCTTTTTCGTCAAATGTTTTGTATAGACATTACATCTTTTCGGTTGAAAATTCATTTGTTTGGTTGAAAATTTAACTATTTCGTTGAAAATTTATTTTATTTGTCTAAAAACTTATTTCTCTAACTTAAAATTAAACTATTCGATTTTTTTTGTTTTGAAAATGTATCTTTTTTAGTTGATAATTCATTTATTTTGTTGAAAATTTGTCTTTTATTGATAGAAAATTCAACTTCTGGGTTGAAAATTCAACTATTTGGTTGAAAATGAACTTTTTTAATGAAAATTAATATTTTTGATATGAAAATTCAACCATTTGGATGAAAATTCATGTATTTTGTTTAAAAAAATTAAGTATTTTTGTAGAAAGTACAAATTTGGTCGAAAATTAACTTTTTTGCGGGAAATTTAACTCATTCGTAAAAAATTCGTCTTTTTGGTTTGAAAAGGTTATAACTATTTGGTTGAAAATGTACTTTTTTGTTGAAAATTTAACTGATTTGTTGGAAATTAGTCTTTTTGGTTTGAAAATGGTAGAAAATTCAACTATTTGGTTAAAAATTTACTTTTTTGTTGGAAACCTAACTGTTTTATTGGAAATTAGTCTGTTTGGTTTGAAAATGGTAGAAAATTCAACTATTTGGTTGAAAATTAACTTTTTGGATGAAAATTAATATTTTCGGTATGAAAATTTAAGTATTTTGGTAGAAAATTAACATTCTTGTTGGAAATTTAAAATTAAATTAAATTTAAAATTTGTTGGGAATGGAAGAAAATTCAACTATTTGATTGACAATTAACTTTTTTGATGAAAATTAATATTTTTGATATGAAAATTCAACGATTTGGATGAAAATTCATGTATTTTGTTAAAAATTTAAGTATTTTGGTAGAAAGTACAAATTTTGTCGAAAATTAACTTTTTTTGTTAGAAATTTAACTCCTCTGTAGAAAATTCGTCTCTTTAGTTTGAAAATGGTAGAAAATTCAACTAATTGGTTGAAAATGAACTTTTTTGTCAAAAATTAATATTTTTGGTATGAAAATTCAACCATTTGGTTGAAAATTCATATATTTTGTTAAAAATTTTACTATTTCGGTAGAATGTCCAAATTTGGTTGAAAAGTAATTTTTGTTGTTGAAAATTCGTCCTTTTGGTTTTAAAACTTATTTTTTTCGGTAAAAAAGTTCATATTTTTTGGGTAAAATTACAAATGTTTGGTTAAAAAAATGTGATTGAAAAATCTTACTTTAACTAATGCCTATTTCTTTTTTTCCCGCTAAGTAGCATAACTGTAACTAGTTACTTGAAAAAAGTAACTTACCTAACACTGCAGTAGATAATTTGCGTAATTGTTAATAACAATTTCAGTAAATAAGTGTCTCAATCTGCCATTTTCTCGTAGAAAATGATGATTTTTTCTTAAATTATTATTGGTGTTATCCGTTAAATTAATTAAACATTATAAAATTCTTAACAAAATCGTATTTTAATGTTTTTATTTTATTTTAATTTGCAGTGAAGTCCATAGCATCGGTACTCAAAATGCTGCTTTCAGAAGAAAAAAATCCTTGCCTCAACGAGAACGAATCTCTTGGACTAGATAAGGCTTGTCTAAGCGTTCTCAACGAAAATTCATATCCTTTAACGTTGTATTCCATTCTAGACGCTTGCCACGTGAAAAATGTATGTTGACATTTTTTATTGAATTTGTATTTTATTTATATAAGGGAAACTTTTGTCATACAGAAGATAAATTTAGAAACAAAAATTTTGTATACAAAATTCAGGGTGGCCGCAGGCCAGGGAAACTTTTAATAGATCTCAATAATTTGATGGGATTTTTAAGATTTGAGTGTATTTTTAAATTTTCTAAGGTATTTTCAAGAACTTTTAATTAAAAATATTTTGAATTTTTTATTAATTTCGTTCATTTTAAGGGATTTCAAAGCGTTTGAGATATTTTGGATAAAGAATTATCTAGAAGTACGGAATATATGGAAGGATTTTACAGGACCTATAAGGTTTTAAGATATTTTAAAAGATTTCACAGGATTTTATAAGATTTCCGAGGATTTTAATGATTTTAAGGGATTTTAAAGCTCTCAATGTATTTTAATACATTTTCCAGGATTTCAGGAAATATCATCATAGAATTTCACGGGATTTTATCATATTTTAGTGGATTTCAAAGAATAAGTGAGGTATTTTGTAGGGTTTCAAAGATTTTAAATTATTTTTTGGAATTCATCCTGAATTTTTATTAATTTATCCTGAATTCTTTTAAATTCTTTGGAATTTTTTAATTCACTTGAATTCTTCTAAATTTGCTCAATTCGACTTAATTCAATTGATTTTTTTGAATTTTTAAAAGTATGTAATTGATCCTGAGGATCAGTTGATAAAATGATTAAAGGGCTTGAAATATTTTAATGTATTTTTTAAAATTCCTTTGCATTTTCAAGAGCTTTAAAAAATTTCAAGGGATTTCAAAATATTTTAAAGGATTTGAAATATTTTAGGGTATTTTAAAAGATTCTAAGGGGTTTTATAAGATTTCTTATGATTTAAATGATTTCCAAAGATTTTAAAAGTTCTCAAGGTATTTTAATAAATTTTGCAGGATTTCTGGACATATCAAAATTCATAGAACTTCACAGGATATTATGTTTTAATGGATTTCACAGAATATATTCACAAGAAGTGAGGGATTTCGTAGAATTTAAAGGATTTCAAGAGATATTTAAATATTTTTTGCAATTCATTTGGAATTCGCCCTGAAATTTGATTAATTTATTGTGAATTCTTTAAAATTTTTTTGAAGTCTTCTAAATTCTACTTAATTCAATGGATTTTTAAAAAGTTTTTGTTTAATTCATCTTGAAGTCTTTAAAGCGCACCTTCAATTCTGAGGAATTTCATCCAATTCTTTTAAATTCTCTTCAATTTTTCCAAACTCATTTCAAACTTACTCAGTTCAATGAATTTTTTCGTATTTTTGAATTGTTTTAAATTCACTTTATTGTTTTTTTAAAATTCAGTTTGATTTTTTATGAATTTAATCGAATTCTTTTTATTTCCCTTAAATTCCTCTTAAGTCACTCACAATTTTATTTTAATCAATGGAATATTTTCGATTCTTAACATTTTTTCTAATTCATTTGAATTCTTTTGAATTTTTGTTTTTTAGTCATTAGTCACTTCTTTGGTTACAAAATTAGTAGGGTTTCACAGATTTGAAGAGATTTAAAGTTTTTTTTTGGAATTCACCCTAAATTATTTTAAATTCTTTGGAATTCTCTTGGTTGTTTCAAATTTACTTGTTTAAAAAATGTAAAAGGATCTAAAATATCTTAAGGTTTTTTTAATAGATTTCAATAATTTCAAGGTATTACAAATAATTTGAAAGATTTTAGGGTATTTTTAAAAATTCCGAGAAATTTTCAAGAGCTTTAAAAAATTTCAAGGAATTTCAAAAAATCTAAAAGGATTTAAAATATCTTAAGGTTTTCGAAATAGATTTCAATAATTTGTAGGGATTCCAAGAAATTTGAAATATTTTAGGGTATTTTTAAAAATTCCAGGGAATTCTTAAGAGCTTAAAAAATTTCAAGGAATTTCAGAAATGTGAAAGGATTTAAAATATCTTTAGGTTTTTAAAATAAAATAGAAGAATAGAAGGATTTAAAAAATATTTCGTGAGGTTTTAAATAATCTCCTAGAGTTTCAGAAAATATGGTACGATTTTACAGTGCCTATAAGTTTTTAGGATATTTTAAAATTTTTCAAATATTTCAAGCTATTACCAAAGATTTTAGAAAATTTAAAAGACTTGAGGGTATTTTTTTAAATTCCAATCAATTTTTAGGAACTTAAAAAAATTTCAGAAAAACTTTAAAGAATTTAAAACATCTTAAAGTTTAAAAAATATATATTTCAATAATTTGAAGAGATTCCAAATAATTTCAAAGATTTTAGGATATGTTTGACAATTCTAAGGAATTTTCAAAAGTTTCAATAAATTTGAATAATTTTATAGGATTTTAAAAAAGTCCAGAATTTCCGAAGATACGGAATGATTTTACTAGATCTATACGATTTTAGGATAGTTCAATGATTTTAAAAGAATTTATGGATTTCGTAGAATTTCGAAGATTTTAAAATATGTTAAGGTATTACCAAACATTTTATGTTTTTCTACAAATTTTAGGATATTGTAAAGGATTCCAATGAATTTTCAATTCATTTGAATAATTTGAAAGAATTTAAAAAAATATAAAAGGATTTAAAATGTCTTAAGTTTTCTGAAAATGAATGTTAACAGTTTGAAGGGATTCCAAAAGATTTGAAAGATTTTAGAGTATTTTTGAAAATTTCAAGGAATTTTCAATATATTTAAAAAGCTTCAAACGATTTCGAAAGATTTCCAAAGATTTAAAATATTATTGGGTATTTTAAAAGTTTCCAAGGAATTTTTAATAGATTTTACTGGGCCCATAAGATTTTAACATAGTTTAAAAGATTTCGAAGGATTTTAATCAATTTTCCAAGGTTTCTGGAAATATCAATTTTTTTTGTAATTTCACCGGATTTTACAATATTTTAATGATTTTAAGAGAATTTATTCACAGAAATTGATAAATTTCGTAGGATTAAAATTTTTTTTAATATTTTAGGGTATTGCGAAATATTTTAAAGAATTTAATAGATTTTAGGTTTATTTTTAAAATATCTTATGGTGTAAAAAAAAAATAGATTTTAATCATTTGAAGAGATTACAAATAATTTTAAATATGTTAGGGTATTTTTAAAAAGTCCAAAGAATTTTCAAGCTATTAAAAAAGTTTCATAGGATTTCGAAAGATTTTAAAGGATTTGAAATATTTTAAAAGTTTTCAAGGAATTTTTAATAGATTTCAATAATTGAAAGATATTACAAAGGTTTTTAAAGATTTTAGGTTTTTTTTAAAGATTCCATGGCATTTCCAAGAGATTACAAAATTTCCAAGGATTTCTGGAAATATCAGATTTGATGTAATTTCACGGAATTTTATAATATTTTAATGATTTCAAAAAATTCTATTTACAAAAATTGATGGATTTCTTAGGATTTAAAATTTTTTCAAATATTTCAAGGTATTGCGAAAGATTTTAAAAATTTTAGGATATTTAAAAAAATTCTTCGGAATTTTCAATTGATTTCAATAATTTCAAGGGTATTTTAAAGACTTTAAAGGATTTGAAACATTTTCGCGTGTTTAGCCTGGAAGGATTTGCAATATTTTAGGGGATTTACAACAATTCCTGGGAAGTTTTTAATTGATTTCTGTAATTTGAAGGAATTTCAAAGAATTTGAAATATTTTAGAGTATTTTAAAAGATTCTGTGGCATTTATAGGAAATTTAAAGAATGTCAAGGGATTTCCGAGGATTTAAATGATTTTAATCGATTTGAAGATTTTTTCATGCAATTTTATAGAACCTATAAGATTTTAAGATATTTTAAAAGATTCTACGGTTTGAAATATTTGAAGAGATTTTGCATATACTTTTTTCAATTAATTTGAATTAATTTGGAACTCACCCGTAATTCTTATTACTTTGTCATGAATTTTTTTTAATTCTTTGGAATTCAAAATTCTACTAAACTCACTGTGAGTTTAAAAGACTTCAAACTTACTTAATTTAATGAATTTGTCTCATATTTTTGAATTGCTTTCAATTCACTTGAATTTTTAAGTGGGCAAAGCAATAGTACTAATTGCATAGGATAAATTTTTGTAATAACTTGGAAAAAAAAGGATTTTTCACGACAACGAAAATAGATCAATTTTCATACGAGAAGAATAATTTTCTACCAAAAAAAGATTAATTTTCTACCACATAGTTCAATTTTCAACTAAAAATTCGTCTCTTTTTGTTAAACATTAATCTTTTCGGTTAAAAATGTATCTTTTTGGTTGAAAAATGATTTCTCTGGTTGAAAATTTAACTTTTTTTTTTTAATTCGTTTTTCTTTTGCTTGAAAATTTATCTTTTTCAGTTGAAAATTCATCTTTTTTGGTAGAAAATTATTATTCTTCTTTGAAAAATCATCTATTTTGTTTAAAAATTCATTTCTATGGTTGAAAATTGAACTATTTTTTTTTAAATTTTGTTGTTTCTTTTTGGTTAAAAATTAATTTTTTTAAACTGAAAACTTAAGTATATACTTAAATTTTTAGTTCAAAAAATGTATTTTTTTTTAGTTGAAAATTCATATTTTTGGTAGAAAATTATTCTTCTTGTTTGAACATTCATCTTTTTGTTTAAAAAGTAATGAAATTTTGAATGTAAATGTTCGATTTTTGTTGATTTTTTTTTAGTTGACAAATAAACCATTTGGTTGAAAACTCGTGTGTTAAAATTCTTCTCTTCTCGTTGAAAGTTAATCTTTTTGCTTAAAAATTCATATTTTTCTTGAAAAATCATTCTTTGGCTGAAAATTTAACAATTTTTTTTATAATTAGTTTTTCTTTTGCTTGAAAATTTATCTTTTTCAATTGAAAATTCATCTTTTTTGATAGAAAACTAGTGTTCTTGTTTGAAAATTCATCTATTTCGGTTAAAAATTCATTTCTTTGGTTGAAAGTTGAACTATTTTAATAAAAATTTGTTTTTTTCTCTGCTAAACATTATTTTTTTAAACTGAAAACATTTGATACTACAATTTTCAGTTAAAAAATTATTTTTTGTTAGTTAAAAATTCGTCTTTTTGGTTGAAAACTAATTTTGTTTTTGTTGAAAATTCAACTATTTTATTGAAAATCCTAGTTTTGCTTCAAAATTATTGATTTTAACTGAAAATTAAACTATTCCATTTTTGGTTAAAAATTTATCTTTTTTAGTTGAAAATTCAACTATAGAAAATCTATGTATTTTGTTGAAAATTCTTCTTTTTTTCTAAATTATTATTTTTCAATTGTACCATTTTTGGTTGAAAATTTAACTATTTTGTTCAACATTCGTTTTCTTTTGGTTGCAAATGAATTTTTTTAGTTGAAAATTCAACTTTTTGGTAGAAAATTATTTGTGTCAAAATTCATCTTTTTGGTTAAAAACTCATTTCTTTCGTTTCAAAATTGAAATATTCTGTTGAAAATTCAATTTCTTAAAATTGAACTTTTCTATTTTTGGTTAAAAATTCATTTCTATTGTTGAAAATTTGTTATTTCTTTTTGGTTAAAAATTAATTTTTTTAAACTGAAAACTTAAGTATATAATAAAATTTTCAGTTCAAAAATGTATTTTTTTTTAGTTGAAAATTCATATTTTGATGAAAATTCATTTTTTGTTGTTGAAAATTAATGAAATGTGAATGTAAATATTCGATTTTTGGTTGAATTTTTTTGTTAGTCAACAAATAAACCATTTGGTTGAAAACTCGTGTGTTTTATTGAAAATTGTTCTCTTCTCGTTGAAAGTTAATCTTTTTGGTTAAAAATTAGTATTTTTCTTGAAAAATCATTTTTTGGTTGAAAATTTAACTCTTTTTTTGCTAGTTGATTTTTCTTTTGCTTGAAAGTTTAACTTATTAAATAAAAATTTGATTTTTTGTTAAAAATTAATTTTTTAAACTCAAAACATTAGATACTAAAATTTTCAGTTAAAAAATTATTTTTTGTTAAAGTTAAAAATTCGTCTTTTTGGTTGGAAATTAATTTTGTTTTTGTTAAAAATTCAACTAATTTGTTGAAAATCCTTGTTTTGCTCAAAAATTATTTATTTTAACTGAAAATTAAACTATTCCATTTTTGGTTAAAAACTTATCTTTTCTAATTGAAAATTCAACTATTGAAAATCTATGTTTTTTGTTGAAAATTCGTTTTTTTTTGTAGAATATTATTCACCTTGTTTGAAAATGGTTGAAAATTTACCAATTTTGTTGTAAATTCTTTTTTTCTTTGTAAATTATTATTTTTTAACTATACCATTTTTGGTTGAAAATTTAACTATTTTGTTGAACATTCGTTTTCTTTTGGTTTCAAATGAATTTTTTTAGTTGAAAATTCAACTTTTTGGTAGAAAATTATTTGTGTGAAAATTCATCTTTTTGGTTAAAAATTCATTTCTTTCGTTTCAAAATTGAAATATTCTGTTGAAAATTCAATTTCTTAAAATTGAAATTTTCTATTTTTGGTTAAAAATCAATCTTTTTTAGTTTAAAATTCATGTTTTTTGTCGAAAATTGAGCTATTTAGTTGAAAATTCAACTACATTGTTGAAACTCTTTTTTTTCGTTCAAAAGATTTAAAAATGGTGGCAAATTTACCGATTTTGATGAAAATTATTTTTTAAATGAATATTCAAATTCCATTTTTTTAATTTATCTTTTTCAGTTGAAAATTCATACATTCTTTTTTTTTTGTTAAAAATTCGTTTTTTTGGTTGAAAATTAATGTTGTTTTTGTTGAAAATTCAATCATTGAAAATCTATGTATTTTGCAGAAAATTCGTTTTTTTTTTTTTTGGTGAAATATTATTTTCCTTGTTTGAAAATTTTTGCAAATTTACCGATTTTGTTGAAAATTCTTTTTTTTTTTTTGTGTGAATTATTATTTTTCAATTATACTATTTTTGGTTGAAAATTTAACTATTTTGTTCAACATTCGTTTTT
This sequence comes from Andricus curvator, assembly GCA_932195095.1. Lineage (NCBI taxonomy): Eukaryota > Metazoa > Arthropoda > Insecta > Hymenoptera > Cynipidae > Andricus > Andricus curvator. The sequence goes on along the minus strand of CAKNYM010047562.1, from coordinate 53,887 downwards.
TTTGTTGCAAATGAATTTTTTCAAGTTGAAAATTCAACTTTTTGGTAGAAAATTATTTGTTTGAAAATTCATCTTTTTGGTTAAAAATTCATTTCTTTCGTTTCAAATTTGAAATATTTTGTTGAAAAACATTCGATTTTTTGTTACTTGAAAATTTTCCCTTTTTAGTTGAAAATTGAACTATGTGGTTGAAAATTCATCATTTTTGGTAGAAAATTATTCTTGTATGAAAATCCATCTATTTTGGTTATCGTGAAAAATTTTTTTTATTTCCAAGTTATTAAAAAAATAAAGTTTTGTCCCATGCAATTAATATTATTGTTTGGCTCAACCTGAAATGCCTAATAGTTAGTCAAAAGTCAGGGAATTTTGAAAATGTTTTTCGGCCACCCTAAACATTTTACAAAAATTATACACGAAAGATTATAAATATCTTTGAAATTTCAGTGCAATGGATTGGAATGGAAAACATTACCTCCAAACAGTAACACCACTCTCGTTACAGAGGCAAAATTACCTCTGCACATTTATTACCAAGACTTAAATGGCATGCAGTACTGTCAGTGAGTATCCCTCTCGATACAAAACTTTTTTCCATTTTTTTAGGGCACTCAAGTCAGATTAATTATTATTTTCAGCACGACTTTTAACTTCAGACAGTATGGACGCTACGGCTGGAATCTTACTGAGAACGGCTGCTCTTCCATTTACACCTTATACGAATCTTGGAACCCTTATTTGCGTAAGATTATATTTATTATATACTCAGGCTTCGAAGTTCCACACTATTTTCACAGGAATCTGCAAATAAATACAATAAATTACAAACAAAATTACAGGAAAGTACAACATTTTTCTATTATTGAGACGAATTTTGTACTTTTTTTGCATTTTTTTTGTACATTGTTGTATTTTATTGTAGTTTTAATTTTCTACAAGAATCTACAGGAATTTACAGCTTTTGCAGCTAAAAAGTTGTTCTTTTTCGACCTAGGATGACACATAATGAAATAATCGTTATTAAAAAATAAAAAAACCTTACGTTTGAATTTTTTTTCTCAAATATATAGCAATCGATTGGACACCATATATGTAATTTAAAATGATGTAATTGCAATAATTTTAATTTTTCTTATCCTAGGTCGAAAAAGAACCACTTTTTGACTGCAAATCAAAATTGAACAATTGAGAAAGAATTGATCACGGTCATTGAAATTAAAAAATTGGAACGCTCAGTAATTTTCGCGTATAAAATGAAAGCTTTAAGAACATTTTAATTGAAATTTTTTTAATTAAAAGCCGTTAAACTGCAAAATTTCAATTTTTAACTTTGATACATTTTACAGTTAAAATATTTAAAAAAAAAGAAATCCACGCTATCATTTTCAATGCTATGAATTGAAGAATAAATTAAAACATGTATACATTTTCCAAATTATGTCATTTTAAGCAATTTTAAGCTAGAAACATTAATTTATACATTAAAATTTGTTTTGAAACCTTTTTAAATATTTGCTTAAAAATTTGTTTAAAAAAAATAATTAAACAAATTTCCAAGAATCTAATAATTTTTATTATCTTGCAACTCGAACTTTCCCAAAAAATTTTGGAAAATATTGCAAAAGTAAAAAAACTACCTTAAAAGCATCCAGATTCTTTTTTGAAAATGTTGGAAATCTTATTAAATATTCGTTTAAAATTAATTTTTCCAAAAACAAATTATTGTTAGTTTTTTTAGGAATTTTGATACGAATTTTTAATCATTTAAAACCTTTCAAAATGCTTAAAAAGCTACATTTTTGTTCGAAATCTTCAAAAATCTACATTTTGTTTTAAATTTTTTGAAATCTTTTCAAGTTTTAAATTATTTTTGAATCTTTTCAAAACTTCTAAATATCTCTTCAACTTACTTGAATGTTGTCTAAATTAATAATTGTTCAATTATCATGTAATCATTAAAATTTGTTTTTATTTTGAAATCTTTCTAAATGTTCTGTTAAAATTAATTTTTCAAAATAAAAAATCATTTTCAATTTTCCCAGGAATCTTCAGACAATTTGTATTATCTTGAAACCTTTCAAAATCCTTAAAAAGCTTCCAAATTTCGTTTCAAAATTTTCTCTTTCAAAATGGTAATCTTTTAATAAATCCTGCAAAATTAAAAAAATTGCCTTTAAATCTTCCAGATTACTTTCTTAAAATTTTGGAAATCTTTCAAAATATTCTCTCAAAATTATTTTTTTAAAAGAAAAAATCACTTCAAATTTTCCCAAGAATCTTAAGAATGAAATTTTATTAGTTTAAACCTTTCGAAACCTTTAAAATGCTTCAAAAATGTATTTCAAAATCTTTTTAAATTATTCGAATTTTTCATAAAACTTTTAATAAGTCCTGCAAAATTAAAAAAAAATGCCTTAAAATTTTCTAGATTACAGTTTTTGAAATATTTTAAAATATTGCGTTGAAATTAACTTTTCAAAATAAAAAATCATTTTCAATTTTCTCAGGAATTTTAAGAAAATTTTTTTTTTATCTTCATACTTTTCAATATCTTTAAAAAGATTCAAAATTTTACTTCAAAATCTTCTCTTTCAAAATGATTCGAATTTTTCGTAAAACTTTTAATAAATCCTGCAAAATTAAAAAAATTGGCGTAAAATCTTCCAGATTACGTTTTTCTTTTACAATTTTGAAAATCTTTTGAAATCTTTTAAGATATTCTACTGAAATTAATTTTTCATTTTCCTTACGCAACTTAATAAAAATTTTTATTCTTTTAAAATCTTTTAAAATTCTTAAAAAGCTTCTAAATTTTTTGTTTGACATCTTCAAAAATCTACATTGTGTTTTAAATGTTTTGAAATCTATTCAAAACTTCCAAATATATTTTAAACTTACTCGATTATTTTCCAAATCAATAATTGTTCAATTGTTATTCTCTTCAAATTAATTTTTTTAAATACAAAATCATTTTTAATTTTCCCAGCAAAGTTAGGAAATTTTTTTATTTTCTCAAAACCTTTCAAGATAAATAAAAAACTTCGACATTTTATTTCGAAATCTTCAACAATCCAAATTTAGTTTTTTATTTTTCGAAATCTTTTTCAGTTTTAAATTAAGTTTGGATCTTCTCAAACTCGAGCTCAAAACTGGTAAATATTTCTTAAACTAACTCAAATTTTTTCCAAATTGATAATTGTTCAGTTGTTATTTAGTTTTTAATATTTGACTTATAATTGCTCATTTTTTATGAAAAGTAAAATAATGCTAATTCAACAAAAAAATGTCTTACTTAATTTAAAAATTTAAAATTAAATGGGTTAAAAATTGAATATTTCAGACTGAAACAATATTTGAATAGGGTTTGGAATTGAATAAGAGGGTTTAATTTTTCAAATTATTTTTAAATTACGAATAGTTTATAAAGTTTCAATCGGACGTTTACACGATCGCTATTACAAAAAAGCTTCTGTGTTTACACTTTAAAGGAATGGTAGAATGTTAAAAGACAATAATGAATAATTGTTATTAAAAAAAAACCTTACGTCTGAAGTTTTATTTTTCAAATATATAGCAATCGATTGGACACAATTTCATTTATAATTATGTCATTGCAAAATTTTCAATATTTCTTATCCTAAGTCGAAAAAGAACAACTTTTTGACTGCAAATAAAAATTGAACAATTGAGAAAGAATTGATCACGGCCATTGAAATTAAAAAATTCGAACTCTTGAAAATAAAATTTTTTTCATTTGAAGTTACAAAAACTGAACCGCAGATTAAAATATTCAAAGTGGAATACTTTTGAATTAAACATTTCTCAAATTAAAGCTTAAAAAAATGTTAATTCAAACGCTCAGTAATTTTCGCGTATAAAATGAAAGCTTTAAAAACTTTTCAATTGAAAATTTTTTAATTAAAAGCCGTTAAACTGCTAACTTTCAATTTTCAACTTTTATACATTTTACAGTTAAAATATTTGAAAAAAAAGAAATCCACGCTATCATTTTCAATGCTATGAATTGATGAATAAATAAACAAATGTATAAATATATCAATTTATGTAATTTTTAACAATTTTAAGCTAAAAACATTAATTTATACATTGAAATTTGTTTTGAAACCTTTTTAAATATTTGCTTAAAAATTTGTTAAAAAAAATAATTTAAAAATTTTCCACTAATCTAATAATAATTTTATCATCTTGCAACTCGAACTTTCTCAACATTTTTTGGAAAATCTTGAAAAAGTAAGAAAATTACCTTAAAATCATCCAGATTCTTTTTTGGACATGTTGGAAATCTTATTAAATATTCTTTTAAAATTAATTTTTCAAAACAAAATTTTTTTTTAGTTTTTCTAGGAATTTTGATACAAATTTTTTATTCATTTAAAACCTTTCAAAATGCTTAAAAAACTTATAAATTTTGTGTTCGACATCTTCAAAAATCTACATTGTGTTTTAAATGTTTTGAAATCTTTTCAAAACTTCTAAATATATTTTAAACTACAAAATACAAATTTTTCTTTCTCAAAACCTTTAAAGAACAATAAAAAGCTTCAACATTCTATTTTGAAATCTTCAAAAATCTAAATTCATTTTTTTATTTTTCGAAATCTTTTTCAGTTTTAAATTAAGCAATAGTATGTAAATTGAAAAATTAATATCAGCAGTATATTTTAAAAGATTTCAAACGATTTCAAGGATTTTATCAAATTTACAAAAGCTTTAAACAATTCCAAAAGATTTCTCAAAGATTTCACTCATATATTAAAAATTTGTTGAATAGAACAATTAAAAATGTCACGTAAAAGTTTTAATTTAACACTCTGAAATACAGTTTAGTTTTTAATATTTGATTTGTAATTGCTAATTTTAAATGAATAGTAAAATATTGCTAAAAATTAAAAAAAATGCCTTACTTCATTACAAAATTTCAAATTAAATGGGTTAAAAATGGAATATTTCAGACTGAAACAATATTCTAATAGGATTTGAAATCGAATAAGAGCGTTTAATTTGTCAAATTATTTTTAAATTACGAATAGTTTATAAAGTTTTAATCGCACGTTTACATTTGTTTAACCACTGAGGCTTTCAAATTGAAAAATGTAATCGTTCTGTGAAGTCCTGCAAAAGTTCTTGCTAAAAATATACAACATAATTTCAGTTTCCCAATATTTCAACTTTTGTGAAACCTTGTATTTTTTTGTAAAGATTTATAATTTTCTACAATAATTTACGTAAAATTAAAAGTGTTTTTATGACGTCAAACACCCAAATTAAAAAATGTAAAATTCTGTAGTTTTCTGTAATACCTTGTAGATTTTTACAACAAAGTAAAAAAAATATTAATAAAAAGTTATACAAATTTTGGAATTGTAGATTCGGTTGAAAAGTCAAGTATTCCAGTTTAATATGGATCATTTTTGTTGGAAATTCATCTTTTTGGTTGGAAATAAAATTACTTGGTTGAATTTTCAACTCTTTTGTTGAAAATTAATTTTTTTGGTTGAAGATTCATCATTTTAATTAAAAATTCATTTCTTTGGTTTAAATATGAGCTCTTTGATTGAAAACTTGTTTTTTCTTTGAATGAAAAAGAATTTTTTGCCGAAAATTGAACTATTTTGTTGCAAATTTGTTTCTTTTTTGGTTGAAAATTATTTTGTTTCTTAAACTGAAAATGTGACTATTATTCCAGTTGAATATTTCATAATTTTAGATAAAAATTCGTCTCTTTGATTGAACATTTAGTTTTTGACTAAAAATTTAATTAATCAATTATCATTTTAGTTCAAAATTCATCTTTTTGGTTTAAAAATCAACTATTCTAGTTAAAGATTTACAATTTTAGTTAAAATAATTTTTTTTAACTGAAAATTTAACATTATTCAAATTGAATATTCCACAATTTTAGATTGGTTGAACATTCATTTTTTTATCTTAAAATTTAATTATTTAAGTTTTAAAAGACAATTTATCGTTTTTAGTAAAAATTAATTTGTTGTTTTTGAAAATTCATCTATTTCAGTTGAAGATTCATTGTTTTTAGTTGAAAACTCATCTTTTTGGTTTAAAATTCAACCACTCCAGTTGGAGATTTATCATTTTCGTTTAAAATTCATCAGTTAGGTTGAAAATTGAACTATTTTCTTGAAAATCCGTTTTTTTTGTTTGTTGAAAATTAATTATTTCAACTAAAAGTTTAACTATTCCATTTTTCGTTGAAAAATTATATTTTTTACTAGAAAATTTAAGTATTTGTTTCAAAATTAATTTATTTTGCAATTTTTTTCTCTCTTGTGTTAAAGGATGTTTAGAATGAATGTCATAAATAAAAATAAATGTTTACGTTTTGTAGCAAATATGAATATGTTACTTTTAGGTGACCGGAAAAATTGAAAAACTTGACCTGGAAAACCCGGGAAATGACCGGGAATTTAAAATCGTCCGCTGAATCGCCACCCTGATTTAGAAATTCCTGGGATTTAAAAATACTTTCATTTTATGCGATTATTCGCCTTTAATAATATTTTTCTCTTCATCTAAAAATCTCTAATCAGCGTTTAGAATTTTGATTAAATTAGAAAGTTTTTTTTGAAACACAATCCAAAGGATTTGTTTTTTAAATCCGACCAATTTTTATTTTTCAGTCTGAAATTGTTCTTCCTTCAATATTGGTTGCTTTTATATTCCCGGTTATTTCTAATTTATATGCTGTTGAATACAAAGGTTTAAAATTTAAGTTCAGTAAATTGGAAAATAAGAATTTTTTTAAATAAAAGTAGCCCTTCGCTTTTAATCACAGAGAAATATTAAAAAAAAATATATATAAACCGAATTTCAGTAAGCACCCTGATTTTATTTATATTATTCTAAAATATTAATTTCTATTGCAGCAATCTTGGCAGCTTTCATGATGTTTATGTTCCTCGCCACTATTTTTGCCACCTCGAGTACAATTATAAGGACAGTCAAACTTTTCAGAAGACGTGAAAACGGCGAACAAGATGTAAGTACCAATATACAAAATTTCTGTTCAGAATATTCTGATTTTGAATCAAAAACAGTTGAATTGAACCAAAAAGGACGATTTTTAAAATAAAATGGTTGAATTTTCAACCAAGAAGATTAATTTCCTACCAGAGAAGACCAATTTTCAACAATATATATAAATTTTCAACCAAATAATTGAATTTTCATCCAAGAAGATTAATTTTCTATCAAAAAGACGAATTTTTAACTAATTACATTAATTTTCAACCAAATAGTTTGAACAGTTGATATGATGCTAGTCCAAATTTAATTTGATTAATTTTTAGTTTATATTTTATTCGTTTTTAATTTTTTAAATGAAATAAAATATAAATTTCTAACCAAAAATGTTATTTCATTTTAGTTTAATTAAATTTTAAACCAATTAGTTGAATTTTCTACTATCTTGTTGAATTTTCAACCCAAAAAGATGAATTTTCTACAAAATAGTTGAATTTTCAACTCGAGAATATGAATTTTCAACAAAAAAGATTATTTTAAACGAATCAGTTGAATTTTCAACAAAATAGTTAAATTTCCAGTTAAAAAAATTAATTTTTAACCAAAAAAGAAATTACTTTTCAACTAAAATTGTGAATCTTCATCCAACAATTTAAATAGAAATAGAAAAAAGGTCGATTTATCAACAAAAAACGATTTTTTTAACCAAACAGTTGCATTTTTAACCAAAGAAATTTTATTTGATTTGATTAATTCTTATTTTTCATTTTTTTTTGCTTCTAAAAATTTTTAACTAAATAGTTGAATTTTTAAACTAAAAAAGATCAATTTTTAACCATAAATGGTTTAATTTAGTACCAAAAAGTTGAATTTTCAAACCAAAAAAGACGAATTTTCTGAAAAACGGTTGTATTTTAAACCCGAGAATAAGAATTTTTCAAAAAAAAAGTTAATTTTCTACTAATCAGTTGAATTTTCAACAAAATAGTTAAATTTTCGGTTTAAGAAATTAATTTTCAACCACAAAAATTGATTTTTAACAACAAAAAAACCAACGATTTTTCAACTAAAATACTAAAATTATGAATCTTCAAACAAAAAAATGAAATTTTAAGAAAGTAGTTTAACTTTCAACCAAAGAGTTTAATTTTCCAACTAAAAATATGAATTTTCAACGAAAAATCTAACAGTTGATATTTAAAAAAAAAGATTTTAATTAAAAAACTGTTGGATTTAACTAACAAAAACGAATTTTCAAGAAAATAATTGAATCCTCAACTAAAACAGATGATTTTTCAACAAAAAATTTGCATTTTTAACAAACAAAAAAAAAAGATTTTCTACCAAAAAAGACGAATTTTCAACAAAATATATCAATTTTTCAACCAAGTAGTTTTAATTTTCTACCAAATTAACGAATTTTCTCCAACCAGTTGAATTTTCAACAAAAATCTTAATTTTAAACCGAAACAGATTAATTTTTAACCTGCCAGTTGCATTTTTAACCAAAAATGTTAATTTTTTACAGAAAGAGATGCATTTTCAAACCAAAAAGATCAATGTTCAACGAAATAGTTGTATTTCCAAGAAAAAAAATTTGTTGCTCAAGAAAGAAAAAAATTGCAATCAAATTGTTGAATTTTTAAGCCAAAAAGATGAATTTTCAACAAAACAGTTAAATTTTAAACCAAGAAGCATGATTTTTTAACAAAATCGTTGAATTTTCATTAAAATAATTTAATTTTGAACGAAAAAATATGAATTCTTAAAACAAAAAATTTAATAGTAGACTTTTCAACAGAAAAGAATGAACTTTGAACTAAAAATAATTCAGTTCGCATTTAAGTGGAAAAACGTGGTTAGAAACTGGAAATTTTGCTTAAAAAATAAAGTTAATTTTCCACTGCACACTTTTTGATTTTGGGCTACACATAAGTTTAATATTTGAAAAATTTGAGGACACTGTTTTGACACTATTTTTTCAAATTTGTGACACTATTTACACTATTTTTGATCTCTGAAGTGAATCCGAGGCCTGTTTATGTCAAAATGTGATCTTTAAAATTATGAAATAAATTTTTTTTTAGGACGTCGCAAGATTACAAGATTCCGATTCTACTTCCCCACTGATCATCACCATATCGAAAACTGCATCGAGGTTGCAGTCTGTGGACGCGTTTCGCGGGTAATTTTATTTTTAATTTTACTTTTTTATGATCCAATCACTGTCGTCATTTAAAAAAATGAAAAGATCACTTCAGTTATTTCACACCAAATTTAAATAAAGATTTCACAACAATTTCACCAGATTTAAAAGATTTTCAAAAATTTCAAAGATTTTAAACGATTACAAATTTTTTTAGAAGATTTCATATGATATCACAAAGATTTCTAATAATTCAATGATTGCAACGAATACAAACGACTTTACAAACAAAGATTTAAGAAAGATTTCACAAATATTTCAAAAGATTTTAAATAATTGAATGATTTCAAATAATCAATGATTTCAGCGAATAAAAAAGATTTTACAAACAATGATTTCAAAGATTTTATAAAGGGTATAGTAAACCGTATTTCTAAGAGCTCAAAACATTTCAAAGAATTTAAACAATTGAAAATGATTTTTTATTTTGAAAAATTAATTTCAACGTAATATTTTAAAAGATTTCAAAAGATTTCAAAAACTGTAAAAAACGTAATCTAGAAGAATTTAAGGCATTTTTTTTAAATTTGCAGGATTTATTAAAAGCTTTAGGAAAAATTTGAATAATTTTAAAAGAGAAAATTTTCAAATAAATCTTTGAAGCTTTTTAAAGGTTTCGAATGGTTACAATATTTTTTTAAAAGATTTCATAAGATATCACAAAGATTTCTAATAATTCAATGATTTTAACGAATACAAGCGACTTTACAAACAAAGATTTAAGAAAGATTTCACAAATATTTCAAAAGATTTTAAATAATTCAATGATTTCAAATAATCAATGATTTCAGCGAATACAAAAGATTTTACAAACAATGATTTTAGAAAGATTTCGAACATTTCATAAAGATTTCAAGGATTCCAAAGATTTTATAAGGGGTATAGTAAACCGTATTTCTAAGATTTCAAAACATTTCAAAGAATTTAAACAATTTCAAAAATTTTTAGAAGATATCAAAATATTTCACAAAAGTTTCAAAGGTTTCAAAAAAAATTCATAAAGATCTCAAAAGAATACAAGAATTTCAAAGATTTCAACAAGTGTACACCAAATTTCAAAACATTTCAAAGATTTTAAACGATTTCCAATTTTTTTAGAAGATTTCATAAGATATCACAACGATTTTTAATATTTCAGTGATTTCAAACGAATGTAAATGATTTCAGAAAGACTTCACAAATATTCCAATGATTTCAAACGAGTACAAAAGATTTCAGAAAGATTTAAATACAAAATTAAAATTAATTAAATTAAATTAACACTAAATTTGAAGGATTTCTAAACATTTCAAAGATTTTAAACAATTAAAAAATTTTTGAGATGATTTCAAAAGATTTAATGAAGATTTCTAATATTCCAGTGATTTCAAACGATTACAAAAGATTTGACAAATTTACGAACAGAAAAGATTTCACGCACAAAGATTAAAGAAAGATTTAAAAAATATTTAAAAGATTTCAAAAGTACAGTACAGCAGATTTCAAAGATATCAAAACATTTCGAAGATATTAAACGGTTACAATTTTATTTAGAATATTTTAAAAGATTTAACAAAGATTTAAAATATTCCAGTGATTTTAAACGATTACATAAATTTCAGAAAGATTTAACAGATATTTAAAATATTCCAGTGATTTCAAACGACTTCAGAAAGATTTCACAAATATTTCAAAGAACTCATAAGGTTTTCAAAAGATTTCAAGCATTTCAAAGATTTCAAAACATTTCAATGATTTGAAACGATTTCAAAAGGTCTCAACCAAATTTAGAAGATTTCAAAAGATTTTAATGATTTCATACGAATAGAAAATATTTCACAAACAAAGATTAAAGAAAGATTTCACAAAGATTTCAACAAATTTCACAAAGATGTCAAAGATTTTAAGGATTTCAACGATTTCAAAACATTTTAAAGATTTTAAACCATATCAAAGCTTTTTAAAAGATTTCAAAGATTTAACAAAGGTTTTAAACGATTAAAAAAAACAACATTTTTTTCAAAGAATTTATGAGGATTTCAAAAGATTTCAAACATTTTAATAATTTCAACACATTTGAGAAGATTTCAATGACTTCAAATGAACGCAACAAATTTCGCAAGCAAATATTTCAAAAGATTTCAAGGATTTTATCAAATTTACAAAAGCCTTAAAAAATTCCAAAAGATTTCTAAAAGTTTACACAGAAATTTCAAGTTTTCACTAAGGTTTGTAATACTTCAAAACATTCCAATGAATTCGCAATTTTTAAATCAAAATATAAAATAAATATTAACACAAAATGTTTGTAATTCATAGTAAGTTCAGATCTAATTATTTTTGATTATTAATATGGATTTTAGACGTAAAAACACTAACAAAACAGAACAGAAAATTATTGAAGATTGTAAATCTTTTAAATCTAGTTTTTTAAAATTAAAAATACCAATTTCCGACGAAAAACACTAACATCATATCAAATTATTAAAAGATTCTAAATATTATTAAAATTATAATGCTTGTTGTTTTAAATAAACGATTTCCTGTGAAAATTTTTAATATAACCAGAAACTGTTAAAAGTTGCAAATCTTGTTCAAACAATAATGATTTTTGTTTTACAATATATTTTGTTTAAATTTTTTGAAATATTTTTAAATTTTCAATTATTTTTTAATTTTTTCAAAGCTTTGAAATATCTTATGATATAATTCAAAGCTTTTTTCAATAATGTCAATAATTATCAATAATGTTTAGAAATATTCAGAAATAATTTTTATCATCAAGAAATTTTTAACAAAATTTAGATTTTTGAAGACTTTTAAATAAAAATGTGCAGCTTTTTAATGATTTCGAAAGTTTTGAAGATAATACAAAAATTTCTTAAGATTTCTGAGAAAATTGAAAATAATTTTTTATGTTGAAAAATTAATTTTAACAGAATATTTAAAAAGATTTCCAAAATTCTAAAAACGTTATCTGGAATATTTTAGGGCAATTTTTTTTTATTTTGCATAATTTATTAAGTTTTAGGAAAAGTTCGAATCATTTTAAAAGAGAATATTTTAAAATAAAATTTTGAAGCTTTTTAAAGATTTTAAAAGGTGTCAAAATAATAATTTTTTTTTAAGATTTCTGAGAAAATTGAAAATGATTTTTTATTTTAAAAAGTTAATTTTAACAGAATATTTAAAAATATTTCAAAATAAAAGCAATTTTTGATGAATAAATAACAATTGAACAATTATTAAATCAAAATTTGAGTAGGTTTAAGAGATATTTAGAATTTTTGAAAAGATTAAAAAATAATTTAAAACTTGAAAAGATTTCAAAAAATTTTTAACAAAATTTAGATTTTAGAAGATTTTGAACAAGAAATTGAGAAGCTTTTGAAGAATTTTGAAAGGTTTCAAAAGAATACAATTTTTTCTTAAGATGCGTAGGGAAATTGAAAAATTAATTTCAGCAGAATATTTTAAAAGATTTTCAAAATTAAAAAAAAAAGGAATCTGGAAGATTTTAAGGCAATTTTTTTAATTTTGCAGGATTTATTAAAAATTTGACGAAAAATTCCAATCATTTTGAAAGAGACAACATTTTGAAATAAAGTTTCGAAGGTTTGAAGAGAATAAAAATTTTTTCTTAAAATTCCTGAAAAAATTGAAACTGATTTTTTATTTTGAAAGATTAATTTCAACATAATATTTTAAAAGATTTCCAAACCTGTAAAATACGTAATCTAGAAGATTTTAAGGCATTTTTTAAATTTTGCAGGATTTATTAAAAGTTTAAGGAAAAAATCGATTAATTTTGAAAGAGAAGATTTTGAAATAAATTTTTGAAGCTTTTTAAAGTTTTCGAAAGGTTTCAAAATAATAAAATTTTATTCTTAAGACTCCTGGGAAAATTTGAAGTGGTTTTTTCTTTTAAAAAAATAATTTTAAGAGAATATTTTGAAAGATTGTAAAAGTTTTACAAAATTTAAAAAAAGTAATCTGGTAGATTTAAATGCATTTTTTTTTAATTTTGCAGGATTTATTAAAAGTTTACCATTTTAAAAGAGATAATTTTGAAATAGAATTTGGAAGCTTTTTAAGGATTTTGAAAGGTTTCAAAATAAAAAAATTGTCTTAAGATTCCTGGGAAAATTGAAAATGATTTTTTATTTTGAAAAATTAATTTTAACAGAATAGTTAGAAAGATTTTAAAATAAAAACAAATTGTGATCATTAAATGACAATTGAACAATTATTAATTTAAAAAAAATTTAAGTTAGTTGAGACATTTAGAAGTTTTAAAAAATTTAAAAAAAAATTTAAACAAAATGTAGATTTTTGAAGATTTCGAACAAAAAATTTAGCTTTTTAAGCATTTTGAAAGGTTTCAAACGAATAAAAAATGTTATTAAGATCCGTGGGAACATTGAAAATTATTTTTTGTTCTGAAAAATTAATTTTAACAGATTATTTAAGAAGATTTCCAAAATTATAAAAACGTAATCTGAAATATTGTAAGGCATTGTTTTAATTTTGGAGGATTTCTTAAGTTTTAGGAAAAATTCGAATCATTTTAAAAGAGAAGAACTGAAATAAATTTTCTAAGCTTTTTAAAGATTTGTAAAGGTTTCGAAATGATAAAATTTTTCCTTAAGATTCCTGTAAAAATTTGAAGTTATTTTTTTTCTTTAAAAAAAAAGTTAAAAAAATATTTTCAGAGATTTCAAAAGATTTTCCAAAATTTTAAATAAGTATTGGATGATTTAAAGGTATTTTTTTTTATTTCGCAGGATTTATTCAAAGGTTACCATATTAAAAGAGAAAAATTTGAAATAAAATTTGGAAAAAAATTTCCTGGGAAAATTTAAAGTGATTTTTTATTTTAAAAGAATATTTAAAAAAATTTCAAAACAAATTTTGATGTACATATTAATAACAATTGAACAATTATTAATTTGTAACGACTTAAAGTGAAAATAAAGTTTCTACTTTAAAAAGTGTGCAGTTTCAACAAAAATTTGTAATCTTTCATTTTTTAATGGTTCTAATTTAAAATTGCTTAAAATAATATGATTTTGAAAATTTATAAGTTTATACATTTTAAGTTTTAGTTTTAAAAGTTTAAAATTCAAAAGAGTTCCATTTTGGACCTCTAAATCATTTCCGATTTTGATTTTTTGGTTTGAAAAATTTCTGGTCTGAAATGGTACAATGTAGGGATTTTGAAAGGTTTCAAAAGAATAAAAAGTTTTATTAACATCCGTAAGAAAATTGAAATGATTTTTAATTTTGAGAAATTAATTAATTTATTGTCTTCGTATTCAGTTTCGAAAATAATTTTTTTAAGGCTTATATATAATATATTTGTATATTTATGTGTTCTGAATTCTTTTGATTTTTTGTTGTTGAATTTTTTTTAATTTTTTGAATTGATCCTGAATTCTTTTGAATTCCCACGAATTTTTCTAAATTCACTTCAAAATTAATGAATTGTTTTCAATTCATTTGCATTTTTTTAGATTCGCCTTGAATTTTTATGAATTTTGTCGAATTCTTCTCATTTCCTTTAAATTCACTCGAATTGTCTTTTATTTATGGGTTAAACTTTTTTATCAGTGTACTCAAATTATGTTGAATTCGCCCTGAATTCTGTTCACTCTCATTTTACTCAGTTCACTGAAATCAATGGAATTTCTTGGATTTTTTGAGGTTTTTTTAAAAATTAATATGAATTCTTTTGAATTTAACTTGAAGTTTTTTGAATTTTGAATTTATTACTTTTTTTCATACTTGTAAAATATTTACGATTACATTTTTTTCCAGAATCGCCATTCTATTGATGATATTTATTAACAACGGCGGAGGCAAATATTATTTCTTTGAACACAGTCCTTGGAATGGTCTCACAGTCGCTGATCTCGTTTTACCTTGGTAATAATATCTAATTATCAATTGAATTAAAAATTCAATAGTCAAATTGAAATTTATTTTTAATTAAAAAATAAAATTTCAGGTTCGCATGGATCATGGGCTTTATGATTGTTAAATCTGTTCGCGTTAGTCTTCAATTATCCATATCTCGGAGCCGAATAATGTTGAGACACATACGACGCACTTTGATTCTGATTTTTTTGGGATTAATGATTAACTCCCAACGAAAATCCACGTTATGGGATCTCAGACTTTCCGGAATTTTGCAACTTTTGGCTATCACGTATTTCATCTGCGCCAGTATAGAGACTATTTTTCTGAAGCCACAAAGAAGCTTTCAGGTAGGTTTCATGATTTATGGCAACTACCTGCTGGAAAAATTTTTTACAAGAAAGTACAACATTTCTACAACTGTAATTTTCAGTTAAAACATGTTTTTTTTTTGTAAAAAATGTACAAAATTTAACAAAAAAATACAGTTGAATACAAATAGCTAATTTTCTCTTGTATTTTCTTGTAGAAAAGTAAAAGACTTAACAATAAAGTACAAGTTTCTACAATTCAAAAATTTGTATAACTTTTTATTAATATTTTTTTACTTTGTTGTAAAAATCTACAAGGTATTACAGAAAACTACACAATTCAAATTTTTTTTTATTTGGGTGTTTGACGTCGTAAAAACACTTTTAATTTTACATAAATTATTGTAGAAAATTATGTTGTATATTTTTACCAATAACTTTTGCAGGACTTCATAGGACGATTCAATTTTTCAATTCGAAAGCCTCAGTATTTAAACAAATGTAAACGTCCGATTGAAACTTTATAAACTATTCGTAATTTAAAAATAATTTGAAAAATGAAACGCTCTTATTCAATTCCAAATCCTATTCAAATATTGTTTGAGTCTGAAATATTCAATTTTTAACCCATTTAATTTGAAATTTTTTAATTAAGTAAGACATTTTTTTGTTGAATTAGCATTATTTTACTTTTCATAAAAAATGATCAATTATAAGTCAAATATTAAAAACTAAACAATTTTAAACTGAATCATTTGAAATAGAAAGCCTTGAATCGTTAATATTTCAAAGTGTTAAATTAATACTTTTTTTTACGTTACAATTTTAATTGTTCTATCCAACAAATTTTTAATATATGAGCGAAATTATTGAATTTTTATGCATAAGTAACAATTGACCAATTATGAATTTGAAAAAAATTTGAGTTTAAGAAATATTTACCAGTTTTGAGCTCGGGTTTGAGAAGATCCAAAATTAATTTAAAACTGAAAAAGATTCCGAAAAATAAAAAGCTAAATTTAGATTTTTCAAGGTTTCCAAATAAGATGTTGAATTTTTTTATTGATCTTGAAAGGTTTTGAGAAAATAAAAAAAATGTCTTAACTTTGTTGAGAAAATTAAAAATGATTTTGTATTTTGAAAAATTAATTTTAAGACAATATTTAAAAAGATTAAATTTTTTTTTTAATTTCAAGTTTAAAATATATTTAGAAGTTTTGAAAAGATTTCGAAACATTTAAAACACAATGTAGATTTTTGAAGATTTCGAACAAAAAATTTAGAAGCTTTTTAAGAATTTTAAGAGATTTCAAAAGAATAAAATTTTTTATGAAGATGCGAAAAAAAATTGAAAATTAATTTCAACAGAATATTTTAAATGATTTCAAAAGATTTTCAAAATTGTAAAAAAACGTAATCTGGAAGATTTTAAGGCAATTTTTTTAAGTTTGCAGGATATATTAAAAGTTTTACGAAAAATTCGAATCATTTTGAAACAGAAGATTTTGATGCTTTTTAAAGATATGGAAAGGTATAAAGATAATAAAAAAATTTTCTTAAAATTCCTGAGAAAATTGAAAATGATTTTTTATTTTGAAAAATTAATTTCAACGCAATATTTTAAAATATTTCAAAAACTGTAAAAAACGTAATCTAGAAGATTTCAAGGATTTTTTTTTTAATTTTGCAGGACTTATTAAAAGTTTTATGAGAAATTCGAATAATTTTAAAAGAAGATTTAGAAATAAATTTTTGAAGCTTTTTAAGGGTTTCGAAAGGTTTCAAACTAATAAAAATTCATTCTTAAGATTCCTGGGAAAATTGAAAATGATTTTTTATTTTGAAAAATTAATTTTAACAACATTTAGAAAGATTTCAAAATAAAAACAAATTTTGATGATTAAATGATAATTGAACAATTATTAATTTAGACAAAATTCAAGTAAGTTGAAGTGATATTATGAAGTTTTGAAATGATTCAAAAATAACTTAAAACTTGAAAAGATTTCAAAAAATTTAGCTTTTTAAGCATTTTGAAAGGTTTTAAGTGATTAAAAAATTCGCATCAAAATTCCTAAAAAAACTAACAATAATTTGTTCTTGGAAAAATTAATTTAAAAAGAATATTTAATAAGATTTCCAAAATTTTCAAAAAAGAGTCTGGATGATTTTAAGGTAATTTTTGTACTTTTGCAATCTTTTCCAACAAATTTTGGGAAAGTTCGAGTTGCAAGATAATAAAATTATTATTAGATTCTTGGAAAATTTTTAAATTATTTTTTGTTTAAACAAATTTTTAAGCAAATATTTAAAAAGGTTTCTAAACAAATTTTAATGTATAAATTAATGTTTCTAGCTTAAAATTTGCTTGAAATGACATAATTTGGAAAATGTATACATTTTTTTATTTATTCTTCAATTCATAGCATTGAAAATGATAGCGTGGATTTCTTTTTTTTTCAAATATTTTAACTGTAAAATGTTTAAAAGTTAAAAATTGAAATTTTGCAGTTTAACGGCTTTTAATTAAAAAATTTGCAATTTGAAAGTTTTTAAAGCTTTCATTTTATACGCAAAAATTACTGAGCGTTTGAATTAACATTTTTTAAGCTTCAATTTGAAAAGTTTAAAATTCAAAAGTATTCCACTTTGAGTGTTTTAATTTGCGGTTCAGTTTTTATAACTTCAAATGAAAAAAATTTTATTTTCAAGAGTTTTGCAGTCAAAAAGTGGTTCCTTTCGACGTAGTATAAGAAATATTAAAATTTTGCAATGACATAATTTTAAATTACATATATGGTGTCCAAGCGATTGTTATATATTTGTAAAAAAAAAAAATAAAACGAAAGGGTTTTTTTTTTTTTTTAATAATGATTATTCATTATTGTTTTTGAATATTCTACCATTCCTTTAAAATTTAAACATGGAAAGCTTTTTTGTAATAGCGATCATGTACTCAATCTAATTTAAAATTATCTCATTGCAATATTCTAAATATTTGTAATCCTAGGTCGAAAAAGAACAACTTTTTGGCTGCAAAAGCTGTAAATTCTTGTAGAAAATTAAAACTACAATAAAATACAACAATGTACAAAAAAGGTTGAAAATGTAACTACTTTGTTGAAAATCAATTTATCTTTTTTTGGTGAAAGTTCAACTATTTGTTTGAAAATTTATGTACTTTGTGGAAAATTCGTCTTTTTTTTGTAAAAAATTAATTTGTATGATTAAAAATTAATCTTTTTGGCATAAAATTCAACTATTCCAGTTGACGATTCATCATTTTAGTTGAAAATTCATGGGTTTGGTAAAATTAATTTCTTTAACTGAAAATTTAACTGTTCCATTTTTAGTTGAAAATTGATTTTTTCTAGTTCAAAATTCAACAATTTGAATGAAAATTTGTCTTTTTTAATTGAAAATTCAACTATTTCGTTGAAAATTCATGTATTTTGTTAAAAATTTAACAATTTTGTTAAATATTTATCATTTTAGTTGAAAATTCATCTTTTAGGTTGGAAATAAAATTATTTGGTTGAAAGTGAAACTCTTTTGTTAAAAATTAATTTTTGTTTGTTTGAAGATTCATCGTTTTAATTAAAAACTCATTTCTTTAGTTGAAAAATGAACTTTTTGATTGAAAACTTGTTTTTTTCTTTGGGTGCTTTTTGGTTGAAAATTATTTCTTTTAACTGAAAATTTAACTATTATTCCAGTTGAATATTCCATAATTCTAGTTAAAAATTCATCTCTGGTGGAAATTCATTTTTTGACTACAAATTTAATTATTCAATTTTTGCTTGAAAAATGATATTTTTTAGTTGAAAATTCGTATTTTTTGGTAGAAATTAATCTTCTTGGTTGAAGATTAATTTTTTGGTCCAAAATTCGATTATTTCAGTTACAGATTCATCATTTCAGTTAAAAATTTATCTTTATGGTTTAAAATTCAACTATTCCAGTTAAAAATTTACAATTTTGTTTGAAATTCATCACTTTGGTTTTAAAATTAATTTTTTTAACTAAAAATGGTACTATTCCATTTTTGGTTGAAAATAATTATTTTTTTAGTTCAAAATTCAGCTATTTGTTTGCACATTTGTCTTCTTTGATTAAAAATTCAACTATTTTGTCGAAAATTTATCTTTTCTGACAGAAATTTAATCTTCTTGGTTGAAAATTATACTATTTCGTTGAAAATTTACTTTAATTTGATTGAAAATTAATTTTTTTTACTGAAAATTTAACGATTTTAGGTTTATTTGAAAATTTATCTGTTTTAGATTAAAATTCAACTATATGTTGAAAATCCGTTTTTTTTTGTGAAAAACTACTCTCATTAGTTGAAATTTCATCTTTTTGGTTAAAAATTCATTTATTTGGTTGAAAATTTGTTTTTTGGTTCAAAATTTATTTTACTAACTGAAAATTATACTTCTTTATTTTTGGTAGAAAATTTATCTTTTTAGTTTAAAATTCATGTATTTGGTTAAAAATTAAATTCTTTTTAGTTGATGATTCATCATTGTAGTTGAAAATTGACGTTAACTATTCTATTTTTTGTGGAAAATTTACCTTTTCTGATAGAAATGTAATCTTTTATGTTAAAAAATTATCTGTTTAGTAGAAAATTTAACTATTCTATTTTTTTTTGTTAAGAATTCATTTCTTTCATTGAAATAACAAACTATTTAGTTGAAAATTCCTTTTTTTTTTGTTGATTTTGGTTGAAAATTCTTTATTTTGATTAAAAATGAATTTCTTTGGTTGAAAATTCGTTTCTTTTTAGTTGAAAATTAATTTTTTAATCTGAAAATATAACTATTCTGTCTTCGCTTGAAAATTTACATTTTTAGTTGAAAATTAATTAATTTGGCTGAAAACTCGTTTTTTTTTTTAATTTACTGTTCTAACTGCAAATTGAAATATTATATTTTTGGTTGAAAATTTATCTGTTTTAGATTAAAATTCAACTATTTGTTGAAAATCCGTCTTTTTTTGGTAAAAGAGTACTCTCATTAGTTGAAACTTCATCTTTTTGTTTAAAAATTCATTTATTTTGTTTGTAAATTTATCTTTAGTTAAAAATTTAATTATTTTTTGGAGAATTCATTTTTTTGATTGAAAATTGATTGTCTTAACTGAAAATTTAATTCTTCTATTTTCGGTGTAAAAATCTTTTTTTTTGTTGAACCTTTATTTTTTTAACATTTTAACTATTCAAATTTTGTTTGAAAATTGCCTTTTTTTTTAGATGAAAATGTATGTACTTTGTTGAAAATGAGCCCTTTTTGGTAGAAAATTAATCTTTTGGGTTGAAAAGTCCACTATTGGATAAAATTTTATATTTTTGGTTGTTCTTCATTTTGATTAAAAATTCATTTCTTTGGTTGAAAATTCGTTTCTTTTTAGTTAAAAATTAATTTTTTTTAACTTAAGATACAACTATTCCGTTTTCGCTTGAAAATAAATTAATTTTGCTGAAAACTCGTTTCTTTTTTAATTTACTGTAATTAACTGCAAATTGAAATATTATATTTTTGGTTTTTAAGTTTATATTTTTTAGTTTAAAATTGAATTGTTTTGTTGAGAATTCATTTTCTTGGTTGAAAATTGATTGTCTTAACTGAAAATTTAATTCTTCTATTTTTTCTGTAAAAATATTTTTTTTGGACGAAAAAAAAACTATTTTGTTGAAAATTGGTTTTTTTTTTGGTTGAACCTTTATTTTTTTTAACATTTTAACTATTCAAATTTTGTTTGAAAATTGCTTTTTTTAAATTCATGTACTTTGTGGAAAATGAGCCCTTTTTGGTAGAAAATTAATCTTTTGGGTTGAAAAGTCCACTATTCGGATAAAATTTTATATTTTTGGTTGTTCTTCATTTTGATTAAAAATTCATTTCTTTGGTTGAAAACTCGTTTTTTTTTTAAATTTACTCTAATTAACTGCAAATTGAAATATAATATATTTGTGGTTTGTAAGTTTATCTTTTTTAGTTTAAAATTGAATTGTTTTGTTGAGAATTTATTTTCTTGGTTGAAAATTGATTGTCTTAACTGAAAATTTAATTCTTCTATTTTTTCTGTAAAAATATTTTTTTTGGACGAAAAAAAAACTATTTTGTTGAAAATTTTTTTTTTTTTTGGTTGAACCTTTATTTTTTTGACATTTTAACTATTCTAATTTTGTTTGAAAATTTATTTTTTTTTTAGATGAAAGTTCATGAACTTTGTTGAAAATGAGCCCTTTTTGGTAGAAAATTAATCTTTTGGGTTGAAAATTCAACTAACTATTTGGTTAAAAATTCATATTTTTGGTTGAAGATTCATCATTTTAGTTAAAAATTCATTTCTTTGGTTGAAAATTTATCTTTTTGACTTGAAAACACAACTAAAAAGTGTTTTTTTAAAACATTTTATTACAGTATGGCAGATTCGTCTTCTTGTCGGATATTTTCGACAGTTGGCCTCAGTGGTCGATTATCATCAGTATTACGACGATTCACACTTTGCTGACGTTTTTGCTTCACGTTCCTGGTTGTCCGACTGGATATTTGGGTCCTGGTGGATATGATCATTATGGAGATTTCGTCAATTGCACAGGAGGTGCAGCTGGTTACATCGACCGACTCGTTTTAGGGAAGCACATGTACAACAAAACAGAAAATCCTATTTTTGGACATACCTTGCCACATGATCCTGAGGGTAAGATTTTTATAGAAATTATTGGATGCTTTTTAAAAAATGTTTAAATTATTAGACGCTTCAGGGTTGCCACAAAACCTGGAAAACCTGGAAGGTTTGATCAATCTTGAAATTAAATTTTTATCGAGGTGAAAAATCACGAAGCTGCAATCAAAAATATTTCGAAGTTTCTAATTTTTTCCCGATTTCTTCAATCAGGGTGTCTACCCTACCTGGAAAATCTGGAATCGTCAGGGCAATTTTGTAAAAGTCAGGGAATTTTTTTTTTAATTAATGTTTTTAACTGAAAAAGTAACTATTCTATTTTTGGTTGAACATTGATCGTTCTTAGTTCAAAATTTAAATATCTGGTTGAAAATTCAAGTGTTTTTTTTTTTTTAAATTCGATCTTTTTGATAGAAAATTAATCTTCTCAGTTGAAAATTGATCCTTTTGCTTGAAAATTCTGTCTGAAAAATCTTTCTTAATAAAAAATTTAACTCTTCTTGAAAAATCGTCTTTTTTGATTGAATTTTAGTTCAAAATTAATCGTTTTAGTTTAAAATTGAACTATTCCATTTGTAGATTCATCATTTTAATTGAAAATTCATCATTTTAGTTAAAAATTCACTTCTTTGGTTGAACATTTTTTTTAGTTGTAAGTTCATGTGTGTTTTGTTGAAAATTCTTCTTTTTTGGCAGAAATGAATCTTTTTGTTTGAAATTTCATCTTTTTGGTTGAAAATTCAACTATTCCCGTTAGATATTCCATCATTTTAGTTAAAAATGCATCTCATTCGTTGAATATTAATTTTGTACTCAAAATTTAACTATTCAAATTTTTTGTTGAAAAATTATCTTTTTTAATCGAAAATTCGTCTTTTTTGGTACAAATTAATCATGGTTAAAAATTAATCTTTTTGGATGAAAATTCAACCTGGAAAAGACCTGGAATTATCAGGGAATTTTTTCCCCGGATTCGAGGAGACATCATGTTCAATTTTTCATTTTTCCTGACCATTAATATTAAAAAAACAGAATTTTAAACTTGTAACATTTTTAATATACAATCTTTTATACACGAAATAAAACAATTTCAAATAAAAATGTAAAAATTAATTATTTAATTCAATACAAAAAATGGGCTTTCCTACAATAAAATATGAAGTTTCAATCTAAAAGGACGAATTTTCAACAAAATAGCTAAATTTGCGACCAAAAAAGAATATTTTCTAGCATAATGGTTTAATTTTTAATAAAATAATAAAATAATATTTGAATTTTCAAGTAAAAAAGATCAATTTATACTAAAAAAATAATATTCAAGAATATAGTTAAATTTTAAACTAAAGAGTTGGATTTTCAACAAAATAGTTGAATTTTTAGTCATATAGTTGAATTTTCAACCTACGAAAATGAATTCTTAAATATAAGGATGAATTTTCAACCAAAAAGATAATTTTTCCATAAAAAAGACAAGTTTTCAATAAAATACATGAATTTTCAAATGAATATTTGAACTTTTAACTAAAAAAGATAAATTTTTACAAAAAAATAGAATATTCAAGAAAATAGTCAAATTTTCAACCAAAAAGCTGGATTTCCATCAAAATAGTTCTATTTTTAATAAAATAGTTGAATTTTCAACTAAATAAGATCAATTTTGAAGCAAAAATGGAAAAGTTACATTTTCGAGTAAAAAATTAATTTTAAAGAAAAATTCCGAAAATTTCAGGTTGAAATATTGCATTTTCAACAAATTAAAACGAATTTTTAACCTAAAACAGTTGCATTTTTAACCAAACAAAAAATTTCAGGCAAGAAATAAATAAATTTTTAATCGAATTATTGAATTTTGAAGACATAAAGACGAATTTTCTACAAAACGGTTGAATTTTCAATACAAATGTTAATTTTCAACTAAATAGTTGAATGTTTAATCAATAAAATTAATTTTCTACGAAAGGAAAAACAAATTTTCAACAAATTAGTTCAATTTTCAACCAAAATTGGAATTTTTTACGAAGGAGTTAATCGTTCTACCAAGTAGTTGCATTTTCAAACAAAAAAGTTGAATTTTCCATCAAAACATGAATTTTAAAACCAAAAAGCCGATTTTTCAATCAAGAAAGAAAAAAATTTCAACCACATTGTTGAATTTTCGAGCCAAAAAAAAAAGAATTTTCTCCAAAACAGTTGATTTTTCAACCAAACAAATCAATTTTAAATCAAAAAAGATTACTTTTTTACAGAATTATTGAATTTTCAACAAGATAGTTAAATTTTCAAATAAATAAAATTTGTAACTAAAAAAGATAAATTATTAACCTAACAATTATATTTTTAACCAAAAAAGGTTAAATTTCCACCAAAAGAGGTGAAATTTCATAATAAAGAGACGGGTTTTCAACAAAACAGTTAAATTTTCAACCCGAAAATAATATATTTTAACAAAAAAGTTCATTTTCAACTAAATAGTTGAATTTTCAATATAAAAAGACGAATTTTCAACAAACCCGTTGCATTTTCAAACAAAAAGGATAACTTTTCAACCAAATTATTACATTTTCAATTAGACAATTAAATTTTTAACCAAAAAGATGAATTCTCCGCCAAAAATATAATAAGAATTATCAAAATTCTTTACCTGGAAAACCTGGAATTGTCAGAACATTTGTTTTAAAGTCAGGAAATGTATTCTAAAGCGTGCCTATTTTTTTTTAAATTGTAATATAAAATTGAATAACAATGATTTTTTATTTCTAAAAGTATCTTTATATTACTGTATTTAATTATTTTATTGAAAATTTGTTTGTTTTTCGTTTGAAATTAATTTTTTCAACAGAAAATTTAACTATTCTGTTTTCGGTTGAAAATCGATCGTTTTTGGTTGAAAATTGAAGTATTTGGTTGACAATTCATATATTTTACTGAAAATTCTTTGTTTTTGATAGAAAATTAATCTTTTTGGTTAAAAATTCACCTTTTTGCTTGAAAATTTGCCAGTTTGTTTGCAATTTTTTCTCTCTATTGACTGAAAAATGACTCTTAGCTAAAAATTCAACTCACGTTGAAAAGTCGTCGTTTTTAGTTCAATTCAACTGTTTTTGATTAAAAAATAAAAATCCTGTTTGTTTGAAATATCAATTACTTAATTTTTCATTCAGAATTTATCATTTTTTGTATTAAAATGTAATTACTTGGTTGAAAGTTAAACTTGTTTGTTAAAAATTAATTTTTGTGGTTGAAGATTCAACATTTCAATGGAAAATTCATCTCTGGCTGAAAAATCGGCTATTTTGTTGAAAATTCGTTTTTTCTTTGGCTAAAAAATTATTATTTGTTTATTATTTGTTTAGTTGCAAATTCGCCTTTATGGTAGAAATTAATCTTCTTGGCTGAAAATTAGCCTTTTTGGTTGAAAATTTAATTATTTTAGTTAAAGAATCATTATTTTAGTTGAAAATTTATCACTTTGTTTGAAAATGTAACTATTTTTTTTAAATTAGTTTTTTTTTTGTTAAAATTTTTTTGATTAAACTAAAAATGTAACTATTCCAGTTCAATGTTCCATAATTTTAGTGGAAAATTCATCTTTTTGTTGAAAATTCATTAGTTTGGTAGAAAATTAATTTTTTTAACTGAAAAAATAAACTATTCCATTTTTGATTGGAAACTGATATATTTTAATTATAAAATTTCAACTTTTTAATTAAAATTTTTTTTTTTAGTTGAAAATTTAACTGATTGCTTAAGAATTTGTATTGTGTTGGAAAATCGTAATTTTTGATAGAAAATTAATCTTCTTGTTTGAAAATTCTTTTCTTTTTTGTTGTTGAAAATTCAAGTATTCCAGTTAAATATTCATACTTTTAGTTGAAAATTCATCTTTTTGGTTGAAAATAAAACTACTTGGTTGAAAGTTAAATTCTTTTGATAAAAATTCATCATTTTAGTTTAAAATTCGTCACTTTGGTTGAAAATTCGTTTGTTTTTTTGTGTGTAAAATTAGTTTTTTTGACTGAAAAATTAATTCTGGTTTAGTTCAAAATTCAACTATTTGGTTGAAAATTGATCTTTTTTAGTTGAAAATTCAACATGTATTTGGTTAAAAAATCGTCTTTTTTTTTTTAGAAAAATAATCTTTTTGCTTTAAAATTGAACTATTTTGTTAAAAATTCATCTACCTTGTTAAAAATGCAATATTTTTACTTGAAGAGTTAGGAATTTGAATCGGTTTAAATTGAATTTAATATACTACCCACATAAATTTTATTTAAATATGCACTGAATTTTAATAATAATATAAAATAAAAATTATTCATAAAAATATTGATTAATTATTTAATTAGTCGATGGATATCACAAAAAATGTTTTGAAGGACAATTTTCAAATATTTATTGATTTGATAATATAAATTTAAAAACTTTGAATGTCCAAACGCTTTAAATTTCCAGCACTTCCAAATTTTTGTTGTTAAATTTGAATGCTTTGGAAAATTTATTTATAGTGCACATGAAAATTTAAATATATTTTCTATGATTTTTCAGGAATAATGAACACGTTATCTGCGGTTTTAATCGTTTACTTGGGCGTACACGCCGGCAGAATTTTCTTCACTTACTATCAATGCACTGCGAAAATGATACGATGGTTTACATGGTCTGTAATAACGGTGAGTCTTCAAACAAAAATTTCTTTTTTTAAATATATTTTTTGAAGTGCTTTAAAGTATGTTTGAATTTTTACATCTGTTTTTTAAACACATATTTTATTTAAACTTCTATAGTTTTTGATCTAATTAAGATATTCCAATTTTCTTATCAGGTTCTAATGAGTTTTAGCGTCCGCTTTTGAAGTCCGTCGGAAAATTTGAATAAAGTTTAAAATCAAGAAAATTACGATTTGTTTGAAAATATAAAAAGTCGATTTTAACAAAAAATCCGCACTTACATTTTTGTCTAATTTTTTGTTAAATTTTGATTTGAATTTGACCTATAAGTGGTATGCGGACTGAATTATTTTTATGAAAAAAATTCTCCTGGTCTCAAAAATAGTTTAGTCAAAATTTAGTTTAGTTTAGGGAGAATTTTTTTTCCTGAATATATAATTTTCGAGATTTTCTCGTAAACTTTAGATTTTATGAAAAAAATTCTCCTTGACACAAAAATTATTTATGCCACATACAATTTACAGGATGTTTTTCATTATAAAAGGATAAATTCAAGAATAAATTGGCAAAAAATATATAAGAATCCGAAAAAAATTAGAATATCTAAATTAGATCAAATACAATAGGTGAATTCCAATCTGGACTGCAACTAACCAGACCATTACATCATCGATTTTTTTTTAAACTTTGGATACTGATTTTTTTATTTAGTAAAGAAAATATAGATTGTCAGAGATTTTACATCGGAATTTTTTTAAAAATTTTATTGCATCTTTTCAGTTTTGGGACACTTTTTGATTCTCTAAAACACGAATTACACTAGAATCAAAATTTTGAGGTTCCAACTGATTCAAACAGTTTCTTCATGATTATTTTTCATGCTTTTAAACATAAAATTTGGATTAAAAAAAAAAATAGATTCCCAAAAATGTCTACTCTTATTTTCTTTATACTTCATTATTTCATATTTCAAAATGTCTTTCTAGAGAAAAAATTGATCAAACCTATGTGCTCTACATAAATTCTTTTTAAAAAATTTGTTGAAAAAATAAAGAAATTAAAAAAAAATTGGTTTAAATGTCATTTTTTTAGTATGTAATTCAGAATTCTTTCTTTAAGTCACAAACATCAAATTTTAAAGCCTTTATATTGCAAAATAAAATGTTTAATTAATTATATCGGTTTTATAATTGATTTGATAGATTTTCGGTATTCTAAAAATCCTAAAATTCATTGAATTGTTTGAACCCAGAGGAATAAATTTGTTGGTTGGAATCCGAAAAAATAAAATAATATTTGAAATCTGTTGAAAATTCAATTATCAATTGTCTTTAATTTTTTACAGTCGAAAGTTTAATTTTCTTCAATTTTCTACAGTCGTAAATTCAATTTTCAATAATAGAATCAGGTAGAATTTTCAACTGTTGAAAATTCAATTATTAATTTTCTTCAATTTTCAACAGTTGATTTTTTTTCAATTTTCAACAGTTAAATTTTCTACTGTTGAAAATTCAATTATTAATTTTCTTCAATTTTCAAAAACTAAATTTTCATCTGTTAAAAATTCCAGTATCAATTTTCTTTAGTTTTTAACCGTTTTTATTTTCTTCAATTATCAACAGTAGAATTTTCAACTGTTAAAAATTCCTTTTTTCTAAAGTGGAAAATTTAATTATCTACACTTGAAAATTCAAATTTCTTCAATTTTTGACAATAGATTCAGATAGAATTTTCTGTTGCAAATTCAATTATCAATTTTCTTCAATTTTCAGCAATTGAAATTTCGTCTATTTAAACTTCAATTATAAATTTTCTTCAATTTTCTACAGTTAAAAATTTTATTTTCTTTAATTTTCAACCATAGAATTTTCAACTGTTGAAAACTCTATTATCCATTTTCTTCCATTTTAAACAGTTAAATTTAAATTAAATTTATTTATTTTTAAATTTAATTTAAACTGTTGAAAATTCAATTAGTAATTTTCTTGATTTTTCAACAATAGAACTTTCATCTGTTGAAAATTCAATTATCATTTTTTTTTCAGTTTTCAACAGTTAAGAATTTTATTTTCTTCAATTTTCAACAATAGAATTTTCAGCTGTTGAAAGTTCAATTATAAATTTTCTTTAATTTTCTACAGTTGAAAAATTTATTTTCTTTAATTTTTAACTGTTGAAAACTCTATTATCGATTTTCTTCCATTTTAAACAGTTCAATTTTCTACTGTTGAAAATTCAATTATCAATTTCCTTCAATTTTCAACAGTTGAATTTTCTACTGTTGTAAATTCAATTATTAATTTTCTTCAATTTTCAACAATAGAATCAGATAGAATTTTCAACTGTTGAAAAATCAATTATCAGTTTTCTTAAATTTAAACAGTTGAATTTTCTACTGTTGAAAAATCAATAATTAATTTACTTCAATTTTCAAACACTCAATTTTCATCTGTTGAAAATTCTAGTATCAATTTTCTTTAGTTTTCAACAGTTAAAATTTTCATTTTCTTCAATTGTCAACAATAGAATTTGCATTAATAGAATCAGATAGAATTTTCAACTGATGAAAATTCAATGATCAATTTTCTTCAATCTTCAACAAATTAATTTTCATTTGTTAACAAATTAAATTATCAATTTTCATTTGTTAAAAAATTAAATGATCAATTTTCTTTAGCTTTCAACAGTTAAAAATTTTCTTTTCTTTAATGTTCAACAATAGAATTTTAAACTGGTGAAAATTCAATTATCAATTTTCTTCAGTTTTCAACAGGTAAGAATTTTATTTTCTTCAATTTTTGACAACAGATTTTTCAACTGTTGAAAATTCAGTTACAAAGTTTTCAAGAATTGAATTTTCACTGTTGAAAATTCAATTATCAATGTTCTTCAATTTTTAACAGCTGAAAATTCAATTTTCTTCAATTTTCAACAGTTAAAAATTCAATTTATAACATTTTCAACTGTTGAAAATTAAATTTGGAATTTTGTTCAATTTTCAACTGTTGAAAATTAATGAAAACTGATAATAGAATTTTCAAAGTTGAAAATTCAATTGATTTCAAAGAAAAGGAAATTGAATTTAATAAACATTTCAATCCGTAAAAAAAATTTCGATAAAAATTGATATTTTCGAAAACGGGTTGGCATTGACAAATCATATTTGGCAAATTAAAAGTCAGCCTAAGGATTCTCAGTAGAGAAATTATAACATAAAAAAAGTCCAGTTTTGATCATCTCCTTGTTAGACCATTGAAAATTTATTCACGGCGGCATGAAAAAGTCCGAAAAACAATAACATTTGTTAAATCAACAATTTTTATGTTTAAAATGGTTCTTATATTCAAGAATATTTTGTCTTTAAAAAAATACCATAATTAATAATTAAATAGTGATACTTTTTCGCCCGAAAAATTATTTTAGCTTCAAACTTTGATTTAAATCCTAAATAGATTTGAAGTAAATACAAGTAAAAATTTTACGATTTAAACTTGAGACTAGTTTCCGGTCCGACATTTCTTGCGTAATTCAAATGCTGTATTCTCAAATGCAGTATCCCTGATGGAAAATTTTTTTACAAAAAAGTACAGGAAACTAATACTATTTTTACAGGAATCTACAAATAAATACAATAAATTATAAGCAAAATTACAGGGAAGTACAACTTTTTTCTATTATTGAGACGAATTTTGTACTTAAAAAAAAAAAAAATAGAAATCCACGCTATCATTTCAAAAAAAAAAATGTATAAATTTTCAAAATTATATCATTTTAAGCAATTTCAAGCTAGAAACATTAATTTATACATTAAAATTTGTTTTGAATTTTGTTTAAATATTCTTTTAAAAATTGGTTTTTAAAAAATCATTTACAAATTTTCCAGGAATCTAATAATAATTTTATTATCTTGGAACTCAAATTTTCCTTACCAATTTTTGAAAATCCTGCAAAAGTAAAAAAAAAACTATCTGTAAACCATCCAGATTCTTTTTCGAAAATTTTGGAAATCTAATTTAATATTCTTTTAGAATTAATTCCTCAAAAAAAAAATTATTGTTATTTTTTCTAGGAATTTTGATACAAATTCTTTATTAATTTAAAGCACTTCAAAATGCTTCAAAAACTTATAAAATCCAAACTTAATTTAAACTCGAAACATTTCGAAAAATAAGAAACTAAATTTAGATTTTTGAAGATTTCGAAATAAAATTTTGAATAATAAATAACAATTGAACAATTATTAATTTGGAAAATAATCCAGTAGGTTTAAAATATATTCAGAAGTTTTGAAAAGATTCAACCATAATTTAAAACGTAAAAAGATTTCAAAACACTTAGAACACAATATAGATCTTTTAAAATTAATTTAAAAATAATATTTAGTAAGATTACCAACATTTTCAAAAAAGAATCTGGATGATTTCAAGGTAATTTTTTTATTTTTGCAAGGTTTTCAAAAAATTCTAGTTTAAACAATTTTTTAAGAGAATATTTAAAAAGATTTCAAAATTAATTTTAATTTATAAATTAATGTTTCTAGCTTAAAATTGCTTAAAATGATATAATTTTTAAAATTTATCTCTTTTTTTATTCATTCTTCAATTCATAGCATTGAAAATGTATCGTGGATTTATATTCTTTTTCTTTCAACCGTACAATGTATAAAAGTTAAAATAAAAAAATTTTCAATTGAAAATTGTTAAAAGCTTCCATTTTATACGCGAAAATTATTGAGCGTTTGAAATAACATTTTTTTAAGCTTAAATAATAATTTTAAAAGTTTAAAATTTAAAAGTATTCCACTTTTTGAGTTTTAATTTGCGGTTCAGTTTTTATAACTTCAAATGCAAAAAATTTTATTTTCAAGAGTTCAAATCTTTTAATTTCAATGACTGATCAATTCTTTCTCAATTGTTCAATTTTGTCTGTAAAAATGTATATTTTTTTGTTCAAATTTGTATATTTCTACAATAAACTACCATAATTTACAAGATAATTTTAAGTACAGTTTTCCAATATTTCAACTTTTGTGAAAACTTATGTTTTTTTTTTTTGTAAAAATTTGTCACTTTCTACAATAATAATTTACGTAAAATTAAACGTGTTTTTATGACGTCAAACACCAACATTTAAAAAATGTTATATCCTGTAGTTTTCTGTAATACTTTTTGTAGATTTTTGAAACAAAGTAAAAAAAATATTAATGAAAAGTTCTGAAAAATTTTGAATTGTAGGAATTTATACTCGTAAATTCAATTTTCAATACTAGAATCAGGTAGAATTTTCAACTGTTGAAATTTCAATTATTAATTTTCTTCAATGGTCAACAATAGAATTTTCAATAATAGAATCAAATAGAATTTTCAACTGTTGAAAATTCAATTTTCAATTTTAAACAATTATATTTTCATCTGTTGAAATTTTAATTATCAATTTTCTTTAGTTTTCAACAGTTAAAAATTTTATTTTATTTAATTTTCAACAATAGAATTTTCACCTGTTGAAAATTCAATTATCAGCTTTCTTCAATTTTCAACAGTTCAATTTTCTACTGTTGAAAATTTAATTATTAATTTACTTCAATTTTCAAACATTAAATTTTCATCTGTTGAAAATTCTAGTATCAATTTTCTTTAGTTTTCAACAGTTAAAATTTTAATTTTCTTCAATTGTCAACAATAGAATTTTCAACAATAGAATCGGAATTTTCAACTGTTAAAAATTCAATGATCAATTTTCAACAATTAAATTTGCATTTGTTAAAAAATTAAATTATCAATTTTCTTTAGTTTTCAACAGTTAAAATTGTTATTTTCTTCAATGTTCAACAATACAATTTTCAACAATTAAATTTGCATTTGTTAACAAATTAAATTATCAATTTTCTTTAGTTTTCAACAGTTAAAATTTTTATTTTCTTCAATGTTCAACAATAGAATTTTCAACTGTTGAAAATTCAATTATCTTTTTCCCTCAATTTTCAAAAGTTGCATTATCTACTGCTGAAAATTCAATTATTAATTTTCCTCAATTGTCAACAATAGAGTTTTCCAATATTTCAACTTTTGTGAAATCTTGTGTTTTTATTTTTAAATTTGTAATTTTCTAGAATAATTTACGTAAAATCAAACGTGTTTTTATGACTTCAAACACCAAAATTAAAAAAATGTTATATCCTGTAGTTTTCTATAATACTTTGTAGATTTTTACAACAAAGTAAAAAAAAATATTAATAAAAAGTTATACAAATTTTTGAATTGTAGGAATTTATACTCTATTGTTAATCATTTTACTTTTCTACAAGAAAATTTCCACCAAGGATATTTAAAGAAGAAAGGATAAGTTTTTTCGATAGTAGTGGGAAAAAGGAAAAACTTAGGGAAATGGGGGAAAAACTGTGTAAAGGTCTGGTTAGTGTTTTGAAAAACAGACATCAAAATTCAAATACTCGTAACGTCAAAAAGAATTTTTTTTCCTAAATCGAAAAAATACGTGTCGCCTAATTTCCTCTAAAAAATAACATATCTCCCTGATTTGAAATTGATTCGAGCTGTAATATTGTTATTCAAATATTTCAGGGTCTCGTTGCGGGAATATTGTGCAACTTCAAGCAAGAAAATGGGCTGATTCCAATAAACAAGAATATGATGTCTCTATCCTATGTTCTTGCGACAACGTCTTTTGCATTTCTCCTATTTACAGTCCTGCATTTCTTAATCGACTACAAAAAGTGGTGGTCGGGCGCACCTTTTATTTACGCAGGTTGGTATTATTAATTTTTTTTTATCGCGTCAAATAATTTTAGAAAAATCCAGGCCTTGGATTCACTATTGACACTATTCTGAGTAAAATCATACTGTTTTTTATAAATTTATAAAGTAGTTCAAATTTCAAAAGGAGTTGAATTCTGCACTTGAATAAACACGAATTTCCAACAAAATACTTGATTCCTAAAAAAAAACGATTAATTTTAAACTAAACAATTGTATTTTCAAGTAAAAATTTGAATTTTCAACACAGAAGATTAATTTTCTACCCAAATAGACGATTTTTCAACAAAATAGTTAAATTTTCAACAAAAAAGTTAATTTTCAACCAAATAGTTAATTTTTTGTACCAAATTGTTGAATTTTCTACAAGAAATATTATTTACGACCAAATAGTTGAATTTTCAACTAAAATAATGAATCGTCAGCAAAAAGAAAATGTGTTTTTGACAAAGTAGTTCCACTTTAAACCAAATGGTTGATTTAAAAAAGATGAATTCTAAACAAATCATGTAATAGTCAATAATTAAAAAAAAGATGTACATGAAAGAAAAGATCAATTTTCAATTTAAATATAAATTTTTAACCAAAAATGGAATAGTCACATTTTTAGGAACGAAAATTAATTCTCAACAACAACAAAACAAATTGTTAGCATAATAGTTCAATTTTCAATCAAAGAGATGAATTTTAAACTAAAATTATGATTGATTTTTTAAGCAAGAAGAATAATTTCCTACAAAGAAAAAAAAATGAATTATGAACAAAATACATAAATTATCAACCAAAATTGGAATTTTCAACCAAATATTGTAATTTTCTTCCAAAAATGGAATTTAAATTTCTAGTTACAAAAATTAATTTTCAACCAAAAATAAAAAGAATTTTCAGTAAAAGAGTTAAATTTTCAAGCAGAGATGATTCTTTACCCAAAAAAATTAATTTTTTAACAAAGTCGTTGAATTTTTTACCAAAAATTTGATTTTCTAACCAAGAAGATTAATTTTGCATAAAAAGATGAATTTTCAACCAAGTACTTGAATTTTCAAATAAAAAGGATGAATTTTCAAGCAAGTATTTGAATTTCAAACTAAAAAAGATCAACTTTCAACCAAAAATGGTACAGTTAAATTTTCATTTAAAAAAGAATAAGTTTCAACCTAAAATGAAACGAATTTTCATTAAAATAGTTGAATCTTTAACCTTATTTTCAACCATAAAGATGAAATTTCTACAAAACAGTTGAGGTTTCAACCAAATAGTAGTTACATTTTTAAGCAAAAAGATGAATGTTCAACACAGAAGATTAATTTTCTAACAAAAAAGATGAATTTTCAACAAATTACATAAATTTTTAATCAAATAGTTGAATTTTCAACCAAGAAGATTAATTTTCTATCAGAAAAGACAAATTTTCAACTAAAATTATGCATTTTTAACCAGAAAATGTATTTTCTACTAAAAATGTAGAAGTTGGTATTTCAAAAAAAAAAAAAAAAATTTTTAATAAAAAACAGTTGAGTTTTCTACCAAATAGTTAAATTTTCAAGGAAAAATATGAATTTTCAACACAGAAGATTAATTTTTTACCTAAATAGACGAATTTTCTACAAAACAGTTGAATTTTCAACCCTAAAATATGAATTTTCAACAAAAAAGTTAATTTACTACCAAAATAGTTGAATTTTCAACTAAAATTATGAATCTTCAGCAAAAAAAAAAATTATTTTTTACAAAATAGTTTAACTTTAAACCAAATGGTTGATTTTCCAACCCCAAAAAATTAATTCTAAATGAAACATGTAATATCTCAACAAAAAAAGATGTACATGCATTTTTGACCAGAAAAAATCAATTTTTAATTTAAATATAAATTTTCAACCAAAAATGAAATAGTTACATTTTCAGGAAAGAAAATTAATTCTCAACAAAAAAAAAAAAATTTGTTAACAAAATATTTCAATTTTTAACTAAAGAGTTACTCCAAATTTTATTTGATTTATTTTTAGTTTTATTTTTTTCGTTTATAAAATTTTTCAACTAAATAGTGGAATTTTTAAACTAAAAAATATCAATCTTTAACGAAACGTTGAGTGCTTAAATTTACATTGAAAAGAATTTTTAATTAAAAAAAGAATTTTCTAAAAAACAGTTTAATTTTGTACCAAATAGTCTAATTTTCTACCAAATTGTTGAATTTTGAATCCGAAAGGACGATTTCTCAACAAAATAGTTACATTTTCAGTTAAAAGAATTAATTTTTAACAAAAATAAAAAGGAAAGTCGAATTTTCAACTCAAATTGTGAATCTTCAACTAAAAAAATGAACTTCTAAGAAAGTAGTACATCTTTCAAAAGGAGTTGAATTTTTCACCTAAAGAAATAAATTTTCAACGAAAAATGTAATAATTGATATTTCAACAAAAAACTATTTTAATTTAAAATAAAGAACAGTTTGAGTAAACAAAAAAAAAACGAATATTTAACGAAAAACTTGAATCCTTAAGTAAAACAGATTAATTTCCAATCGAACAGTTATATTTCTTACCAAAAAGATGAGCTTTCTACAAAGTACTTAAATTTTCAACCAAAAAAGTGAAATTTTGACACAAAAGATTATTTTTCTACCAAAAAAGACGAATTCTCAACAAAATACATACATTTTTAACGAAATAGTTGAATTTTCAACCAAGAAGATGAATTTTCTACTAGAAAAGACAAATAGTCAAATTTCGTACCAAATTATTGAATTTTCAGTCCAAAAAGACGAATTTTCTACAGAACAGTTGAATTTTCAACAAAATACCCAAATTTTCAGTTAAAAAAAATTAATTTTTAACAAAAAAAAAAAACGAATTATTTTAAAAAAAAATATTTTAATTTAAAATAAAAAAAACATTTGGATTTAACGAAAAAATACGAATTGTTCAAAAAATTCGTAAATTTTCAACCAAAAAGTTAAATTTCCACCAATATGTTCAATTTTCGACATTTTAGTTTCTTTTTTTTTTGTTTCTAAAATTTGTCTAATAAATAGTTGAATTTTGAAATTAAAAAAGATAATTTTTTACGAAAAATTGAGTAGTTAAATTTTCATTTAAGAGAATGAATTTTCAATAAAAAAACGAATTTTTGAACAAAATACGTACATTTTCAATCAAATAGTTAAATTTCCACCAAAATATGGATTTACGAGCCAAAAATACGTGTTTTCTACGAAACAGTCAAATTAAAAAAAAAGTTAATTTTCAACCGAAACAGAGTAATTTTCAATCAGACGGTTGCATTTTTAACCAAAAAAGGTAAAATTTCGACAGAAAGAGGTGAATTTTGAAATAAAAAATATGAATGTACAACAAAATCGTTAAATGTTCAACCGGTAAAAGATTTTTAGTCAAGAAAAATAAATAAATTCAATCAAATTATTGAATTTTCAAGCCAAAAGGAGAATTTTCAACAAAAGAGTTGAATTTTCAATCAAAAAGTATTACTTTTCAACGAAATTCTTGAGTTTTTAACAAAATAATGCAATTTTAAACCAAATAATAAAATTTCGAACCAAAACAGATGAATTTTCACTACAGAAGAATTTTCTAACAATAAAGACGAATTCTCAACCAACCAAGAAGTCTAATTTTCTACCAGAAAAGACGAATTTTCAACAAATCACATAAATTTTCAGTTTCTAAAATTTTTTAAATAATTATTTGAATTTTTAAACTAAAAAAATATCAATTTTTGACCAAAAATTGAGTAATTGAATTGTCATTTAAAAGAAAAATTTGCAATAAAAAAATGAGTTTTCTACAAAACAGTTTTAGTTTGTAGCAAATAGTCTAATTTTCAACCAAATTGTTGAATTTTCAAGCCAAAAAGACGAATTTTCTAGAGAACAGTTGATGTTTCTACAGAACCCAAACTTTCATTTAAAAAATGAATTTTTAACCAAAAATTCCCACCAAATTATTTAATTTTTGAGCCAAAAAGACGAGTTTTCTGTAAAACAATTTAATTTTCAACCCAAGAATATGAAATTTCAACAAAAAAGTGAATTTTCCACACAAAAGTTGAATTTTCAGTTAAAAACATTCATTTGTAACAAAAATAAAATCAATACCTTCTCAGTATGATGAGAATGTAAAAAACAAACGAATTTTCAACTAAAATTATGAATTTTTAACAAAAAAAATGTATTTTCAACGAAAAGTGTAATAGTTGATATTTCAACAACAATAACATATATTTTAAAATAAAAAATATTTGTATTTAACCAACAAAAATCAATTTTCAACAAAAAATTGGAATCCTCAACTAGAACAGATTAATTTTCAACCATTTACATTTTTAAGCAAAAAAATTAATTTTCTACCAAAAAGTTTAATTTTCCACAAAATACAGTCAGTTGCATTTTCAATCAAAGAGATGAATTTTCAACTAAAGTTATCAATCGTCAAGAAAATAATGAATTTTCAAGAAAAGGGTTCAACATTTAACCAAAGAGTTGAGCTTTTAACCAAAAAGTTGATTTTTTAACCAAGAAGATTAATTTTCAACAAAAAAAGATGAACTATGAACAAAATACATGAATTTTCAACCAACTAATTGAATTTTCAACTAAAAAAATGAATTTTTAACCATATATTGTATATTTTACCAAAATTGGAGGTTAAATTTTCAATTAAAAAAAGTTATTTTTCAACCAAAATGGAAATGAATTTTCATTAAAATAGTTAAATTTTCAAACAGAGAAGATTCTTTACCCAAAAAAATTAATTTTTTAACAAAGTAGTTGAATTTTTGGCAAAAAATTTGATTTTCTAACCAAGAAAATTAATTTCTACAAAAAAAAAAAGAATTATCAACTGAATGAGATGAATTTTGGGTTGAAAAATAACTTTTTTT
>CAKNYM010047561.1:0-42772 GCA_932195095.1 Andricus curvator | reverse complement strand
TAACCCAAATAATTATTAATGATTTAATAATCCCATTAGTAAATCTACTTCTAACCAAAATGGATTTGAACGAGGTTTTAATATCTCATGTCTTTTCGCATGTCCGGGTGGTGCTGCCCCTAGTGGACAGTAAGGGCATTAATGAACAATCGCAGATTGTTACATCGTCAGCGAATTTTATTTAAGAAAATGAAAAGGACGACGCTTTCCCTGGGCGGGAACAAAGGCTCAGATTTTCGTGTGGCCATGGCCACACGAAAAATATGCATATTGGTGAGAGGACGCATCCTTTTAATACTTGGATATTATTAATCTCTTCGGAACAATATTGAGCAAATTGTATTTCGCTTGGGTATAAACTTGAGGTAAAGGATTTTATCTGATTATTTGTCTCTTTCCTTACTCATTCTCTCCTAAATGTTTAATATTATTGGTTTGAATTCTTTCATGAGTAATTATTCTCAAATTCCATTTAGTGATTAAGTCTTTAATATGAGTCGTTCAAATTTATCTTGTTAGAATTAAGTCTTTGCCGTAACTTGAAGTTATTCTGGTTTTATTCATTCTATTTGATTATTTTTAATAAACATGTTAATCATTCATACCAACACAGCTGATTTGACCTTGCTTGGAGATCGCCCCCTCGAACTCCCTCTCCCGTAGAGCTAGTCATTTTAACTTATTTATCAATTTTATCTTAATAATTCAATCATTTTCATCAGTTTTAGTCTTTTACTTTGCATTGTATTCCCGGTGGCGTCCCCACAGGCGCCTGGCACCAAGCACTTGACACTTGTCAAAAGTCTATATTCCCAAATAATTTTTCAGGTCATCGACATTTTTATCGTTTGCGCTGCCATTTGTGAAGGTAGGTCATTTCTCCACCTACTAACAAAAGTCCTGTCACATGCTTTTGGAAACTGAAATGTAGCTCGAGTATTAAAAATTGAACAGTAACTGATTCTACAAGACGATTCTGGATCTGTTCAAAATTATATAATTTACCTATTTTAACGTTAAAATTTGAACTAATTTAATTCGAAAGCCTTAGTAGCTACACAAATGTAAACACCCGATTGAGTCTTCATAAACAATATTCAGTTTAAAAATCACTTTCAATTAATAGATTCCTAAATAAACGCCTTTATTCAATTTCAAAATGTACATTGTTTGAATATTGTTTGAATTTCAAATAACAATAATTGAAAAAAAAATATTTCTGGATAAAAAATTTTGTTTGAGAATGTGCATTGAATTTTTTAAAAGTCACAAAAAACGTTCTCAAAAATCGAATTATTAATTTTTAAAAATTAAAATAAAAAGAAACGAAATACGAAAAAATCATGTTCTTAATTGCTTAATTTCGGGAATTTTCTAGTTTGTATGTTTTATTATTCGACAATATTCTAACTGAAATTTTATTATTCGGGAATTTTCAAATTCGGTAATATTGTAAGCTATCCAGAATTTTATTATTCGGGAATTTTCAAATTGCGGATTTTCAGATTTCGGAAATTTTATAATTTCCGGAAGTTTACAGTGTCGGGAATTTTATTATTCGGGATTTTTCTGTCATCCCAAAAATATATCAAAACATTTTGAAAAATTTATAAAATTGTAAAAATGTTTTAATTGGGAATTTATTTTCATTTTGAATGGCTCTTGTCCGAGCTAGTTACCATCAGTGCGCTTCGAGGAGTATGATGAGAGTTGCTTACAGCGCTCCAAGTGGCTGTTGGCAAACAATATCGATGGGTGCTATCGGGGAGTAGTGGAGGCTAGAGGGGAACTGACAATTTTCGCCGGACGCGCCGTCTATATTTATCGCGGGTAACTAAGCCCGCTTCCAATTCGGCTCCTTAACTGCACTTCGCTTGCGTTGCATCGGCAGTCTCATTGACTTTAAATGTCGCGTTTTTTTGAAACTATTAAATGTGTAAATCCATATTTTATAATAAATCACCATTGTGGAAATAATAATAATTAATTTTCAGATCACAAAATAGTCTTTCAGAGTGCAAGCTGAAATAATTATTTGATTGTACTTTTCACAGATAAATGATTAATTTTGAATTCTAAAGAAAGAATACCTTTTTTCAGCAATGTAAATTTTAAATCACTCGTAATATTTTTTTGTACTTTGTGATTATTATACATTGTGAAAAATTTATTTGTATATTTTATCATTTCAAATCAGCGCGCGATCAACATCCAAGGAGACTGCTGGTGCGACGCATGCGCAGTGCAGTTGGGGAGCCAAATTTGGGAGCACTGAAGACAGTAAACTTTCGCAAAGTGTCTTCTGCAATATCTTTGCTTCTGCGATAAGATGTTAAAAAATACTGGATTAAAATGTCTAGAAAGCCACAGGCATGTAAATAATTGTTGATTCTGTCGATAATAATTATTATGGATCATATTGAATGATATTATATATGTAATTATGCAGGGTCTCCCTAATTCTAACCTCAAACTGCTGAAGCATTTATTCAAATTGAAGGCATTTTTAAATAATGGTATTTGGCGCGAGATTCTTGAGCGAACATGGCGACCACGACCCACAAGAAAAATAGGTTATGCAATGTATTTTTCGATATGGACGCATGCGCACTGAAAGTTTCCACTCGGACGTAATATACGCCAAATTACGTAGAAAACTAGAGAAGTAATATACGCGGTAATATACGCGTAGAAAAACCACGTATATTGCGTTGAGTATTGTACGTTTCCAACTCTGGTTAGGAGCAACAATACCGTAATGGTGCTTTCACACCTCTGCATACCTGCATGGGGCAGGCAGAAACGAGCGTCTCATTGCACACAAGATGCCGTGCAGAGGATCCATCCAGTCGACCCCAATGCGCACGCGCTCTGCAGCCGTAGAACGTGCTGGACCGCGCGTTATTTTCAAATTTGTCAGACTGCTCCTTGCCCCTTATAATAGGCAACTTAGCAAAATCTTATTCAGATAATAGCAAAATCATATACCCGACCGCTGTTATGTCGTATGATTGATCTCATGTTAAAGAAATATTTATATTTCAATTTATAAAAATAAATAAATAAAACCCACAGAATTAATATAATGTCTTTTTGCTGAGATTATTTTTTATTTGTATACAGATTTGTATAATTTTACAATTTAATAATCAGAAGATTGTCGGTGTTTGAATAATAATTAATTATTTGTGAGCGTATGAATGATCTATATCTATGCTTAATGTAGAACCTGCAGGACTGTTTAATTTGATATTATAGTCATACATTCTCGGAGAGCGGCTTTCTGTACATCAGTTGACTTTGATTTCAGTGTCTTGGCTTTATTTTTTTGTCTAATTTTTAGGATTGAACGAAATGAGCGTTGCGGTTGAATTTTTTTATTGTGTGGTGAATTCGGTGGTGGGGAATCAGTGTTGTTTTCTGTCTTCGCTGGAAATAATGATGGAACCTCGTTCATCGACACTTGAGTAATTATGCGCTCTGATTTTTTACAAATTAAGGCCTGGGCCTCCTCCGATTTATGCGATGCCATATCGTACAAAGAATCCACCAAACTTTTTAGTTTTAAAAATTTGTTTATTTCACTAACATGAGCTTCTTGTGACTGAATGGATGTTACAAGAGCATCACATTGCTCAACAAAGTATGAAGAGGAAGATTTCACAGAAATTGATGTTCCACATAAATTTGAAAGTTGCATACATGTATGCACGTGTTTACAAAAATTTCCACGGATCAGATAGTCAATGCACTCACATGTGAACTCATGCACACAAATTTTGCAAACCGGACAGATCAAAGGACATTCCTCACAATTTTTCTCAGTATTTACTTGTACTTTATAAGGACCTCGTCCTTCTGTAATGGACTTAACTTCATTATTATTTGCATTCTCATCGTTGGCTTATTTTTCATTATTCGTATGATTCATTCGAACATCATATTTGGACTCAAATGTAGCAGCATATCTATACATTTATCGACCCTCTTGTTCTGACTACCATTACAATAATAATACTTCATCTTCTTGTGAAGAGCTTCTAGAAACATGTTGGTGTTTAGCCCGAAGCCGAGGCGAAAGCAGTAGGCCCACAGTTCGGGATTTCCAGCATAGTACTGACTAAAATACCTTCCAAAATCTTCAGTTTCAGGATCTGCATCGCACATGTCAAGAAAACCATGTAAAGCGTCAAAGAATTTTGTTATCAGTTTCTTCTAAGAGTGTCCTACACTTGTGATAAATTTCCTCCGTTCTTTTTTTATTTTTAACTTTTAAATGAATATTTTTAGTCCAATTTTTGTCAACATGCCAAGTGCAATGTAAATGGTGTTTTGGAATATTCATGAGCTGGAGCATCATCCCTCCAAATATCTTTTAAACTGACTCAAATTATTCCTAAAATTATGTAAAATCCTGTAAAATGAGAAAAAAAATTGTTTAGAAATTTTCTAGATACTTTTTCGACATACATGAAATTTTGAAAAATCTTTTTGAACTTTTTCGAGAAACCTAGGAAAATTATATTTATATATCTTTAAACAAATAAACAAAGGAACTTAAAAAATAAAAAGTTATTCGACATTTTTATTTTGTATTAAAAATTATTTTTCTCTTCAAATTAAAATTTTCTGTCTTTTTGATTTGAATTCCCCCATGATATAAAAAAGTGCATTTGAATATACTCATAAATTTATAGTATACAGTTTATGTAATATGTCTAAAAAATTAGAAAAAAA
Organism: Andricus curvator; assembly: GCA_932195095.1. Classification (NCBI taxonomy): domain Eukaryota; kingdom Metazoa; phylum Arthropoda; class Insecta; order Hymenoptera; family Cynipidae; genus Andricus; species Andricus curvator. The sequence continues at coordinate 38,035 of CAKNYM010047561.1, read as the reverse complement.
TATCGAATAACAAAATTTAACTTAACAAGTGATTCAAGAACAACAAGAAATTCAATAATATAGGAAAATACAGTTTCAAACTTTCCCAGCCGAAAGTCACACTGAGCTTCATATTTCCGTGGAAATCTCTGCTGTGCATACCCTGCAAAAAACGTCAGATTAAAAATATTGCTTCACATTCACGAGATGTTCTCTGGAAATCTGCTTTGCGACAACCTCGGATTGGGACGGAAGCAGAATACTTTTTAATGCGAGAGTTTGCATCTAGCGTCTAAATCTTGAATACGTCTGAATGCAAAGTGAGATATTTCGCATTCAATGGGTGAGTTCTAATATGTTTCAATGCTGTATAATGCGATTGAATGCGAAGCAAAATTGGTCTCAATGCTATTGAATGCGAAGCAGAACATATGCTGTTGCTAAGTATTGAATCGCATTCACGAGATGTTCTCTGGAAATCTGCTTTTCGACAACCTCGCGTTCAAAGTGCAATACTTTTGAATACGTTTCAATGTGACATTTTGTGTAGGGTATTCAACGCGGATGTGTGTTGAAAATCTTTTTTACAAATATGGCATGAGTGTTGAGTTTCTTTTACTACATTTTGAATTTTGTGTGCACTTTTTCTATGTTTATGTAAATTGGATCGTCTGCTGAAACTTTTTCCACATATTTCACACACTTCCATACCAGAGTATTAATGAAACACTTAAAGACTGGAAACTTTATACCTGCTTGCCAGTTCATTAGCAATTGGTCTTAATTCTAAAATGTTATGCCCTATTTGTAGCATTTACTCTCATTTACCCTCACCACCACTATAACATTTAAAGTGGAAAGGGATGATGTCTGACAAATTTGAAAATAACGTGCGGTTCAGCGTGGTCTACGGCTGCACAGTGCGTGCGAATGATAAAGTTCTTTTTTTATTTTTACAAATTAAAATATAAAGATTTCTTCAACATGAGATCAATCATACGACATAACAACCGAAACGCTCATTATAACAAATTAAATAGTCCTGCAGGTCCTACATTAAGCATAGATTTAGATCATTCATACGCTCAGAAATAATTAATTATTATTCAAACACCGACAATCTTGTGATTATTAAATTGTAAAATTATAAAAATATGTATAAAAATGTATTATGTATACAAATAAAAAATAATCACAGCAAAAAGACATTATATTAATTCTGTGGGTTTTATTTATTTATTATTTATTTTTATAAATTAAACTATAAATATTTCTTCAACATGAGATCAATCATACGACATAACAGCGGTCGGGTATTTGAGTTTGCTATTATCTGAAAAAAATATTGTTAAGTTGCCTATCAAAAGGGGCAAGGAGCAGTCTGACAAATTTGAAAATAACGCGCGATCCAGCACGCTCTACGGCTGCAGATCGCGTGCGCATTGGGGTCGACTGGATGGATCCTCCGCACAGCATCTTGTGTGCAATGAGACGCTCGTCAGGCAGAAAAGTTGTAAGACAAGAGAGATAGAGTGTATTTTTTGTCCAATTTCGCGCTCTTTATCTCTTTTACTCTCACAACTTTTCTGTCTGCCCCAGGATGGCAATCAGAGGTGTGAAAGCACCGTAAGTGCCAGGCTTGTAAGTAGTAATCACTCTTCAATTAGTGCGCAAGCGCCATGTGTCCTCTTCTCACGCACAGAAAAGTACGAGTTGGGAAGCTTTTGAAAATAAACTATGTTTATCAGGTTATGCTAGTTTTTTTTTTGCTACCGGCAAAAGTTTTCGAGCTGTCAAGTAAAATGAGTGCGTATGTGATGTATAATATAATTAATGCTTTTAGTTAAGTGAATGACATAAGATTGCGGTTGTCAAAGAAGTGAATTATGAAAGTGGTAGGTATAGAATTTAATCAAATTATATGAACATGAAATCTTGCAATTGGAACTGCAATCTATACTTACCACTTTCATAACGAACTTCTTTGATTACCGCAATGCGCAATCTTATGAAACACACTGGACTCAATTATGTATTCACTTAACCGAAAATATTAATTATTATAGTTTACACCTTTACACACTAATTATACTTGACAGCTCGAAAAACTTTTGCTGGCAGCAAAAGAAAACAAACTCGCATAACATGATAACCATACTTTATTTTCAAAAGATGTCCAACTCGCTCTTTTACTGTGCGTGAGAAAAGTACACGTGGCGCTTGCGCAGTGAGTGATTACTACTTACAGGCCTGGCACTTACGGTGACGTTGCTCCTATCAGATTTGAAAAAGTTGTCCATGGCAGTTCAGTCTCCTTATTATTCCTTCATGACCACGCGCAAGTAAATAAAAATCAGCTAATTAGTGTTACGTCGGCACCTTGACCAAAATGGCCGACACAAGCGCGAATATTCGAAAACCAATGATGGTGATCAAATGTTCCTTTTACTCTGGATCGCTGCTGCAAACGGCCGTTGAAACGACCTCCTGAAATTTGTACAAGGTAGCAAAATAAAACACAAACACGATTAAAATTGAAAAAATACATATTATTTATTCAAGTTATGTTGAATTTTTCATTTAAATTAAGAGCCACGCACTAACAAATATTTCACTGAACGCTCGTTGAATCGCGAACGCTTTCGAACCGGGAGATTCTATGATACAAAATTGTCTTTTAACCTTTCAAAAGAAGTGAAGTGAACCAAACGAAAATCGACGATAGACTGCTGTTTGCGCGTTCTCGGTGGCTGCGCTCAGAGCCGGCCCTATACATTTGGCCGCCCGTGTGCAAAAAAATTTTCCGCCCCCCTCCCCTTCCCTTTGAAAAAAGAAAAAAATACATTTTCTACATACGTATGCTCTATTTTTATTTAAACATTATTTACATTATTAATATTATTTACATTATTATTATTATACACTTTATTTGCATTATTTAGGGGAGACCATCCTACAATAGATAATGTTCCTACAGTAGATAATCATTAATTATAAGCACAAATAGAAGTCAAATAGTCAGTTCTAATTATAATATATTAACACGTATCGCGTCTGAACTATTAATTACATCAAATAATTATTTTACTGGAATTAGTATTTTAAATAATGATTATCTACTGTAGGATTATTATCTACTGTAGGGTGGTCTCCCGTACATATAATAAGGATTCAAAAGAAATTTGCTCGCCTTGCTTTAATCTGGGCAAATTTTTCAACCAGTTCAGACACATCCAATAAATTCGTAATCACTCGCTCAATTGATATCATAGTCAAGTTTGACAGTCGCTTTTCTGCCATTGCTGTTCGCAAGTAGTTTTTTTTATTATTTTTAATTTTGAAAAGGATCGCTCTGCGCTTGCGACAGATACAGGCAAAGTGTTTAGGATTCGGTATGTTATGAGTGTGTTTGGAAACACGAGATGCAAGTTTTCTTTTAGTATGAACGTCAAAATTTCATTTGCACACATGTTTGGCTTGAGGTAAGTTCTTAACGCAATAAGTTCATCATACAAATCCACGCCTACTATATCTGAGCGAATTTCGTCTTCGTTTGTAAGATTTTCTTGCAAATTTTTGCACTTTTCAAGAATGTTTAACTTATCCATCTTTAGAAGGGTAGTGCTGTTAAATACAAAACCGAAAATATTTTCGAATTGTTTAATAAACTCGAACCGCTCTTGCAAGGATATGATTATTACGTCCAATATTGTGAAGTAAAAATCAACTTTGAAACTTTTCTCGGGATCATCTACTCTTTGTCGCGTTCCCATCAGGTTTTTATACTTGATATCTACCGTTAAAGATGTTGCTGAATGTGTAGCTTCAGTTAGATATTCTTTGAAAGCTTCGTCAGTTCTTTTTTCAGTGAAAAACTTACTTAAATCTTCATAATTTTAATAGATTCCGGGAGATTCATGTGAGGATCTTGCAAAATTGTAGTGGCCACATTAATCTGCAATAGAGCTTGGTGTCTCACTGACATATCACTGTCTTCCTCTGAGCTTTTCATTAAACTATCATGAACTTTATCAACGTGGTTTCGTGAATCCCTGATTTTTTTTTTAAATTTCACAAAAAATTTCGTATACGGTGTGTATGGTGTACGGAGAAATATAAAAAATGTAACTTTCATGTAATTTAATTAAAAAGCATGGTCTTTGAAACATGTTTGAGCAAAAATTCAAAATTATTGTTATCGCGATTTCGTTCCAGGACACCAAATATAACAAGGGCGGCAAAAAAATGTCTCCAAACTTTAGTTAACTGTATAGCAATGCATTTATTTATTTGATTGAACAAAACTTTGATTCATTTAACCAAACATTTTCCAGAGTGTGTCGAATAGTGCATGTAAAATTATACATATTTCGGTATTCAAAGATTTTTTGAGTAAAACAATTAAAAGTAAAGTTATTCCACCTAGTTCTAGTTTCGATTTCGTAAATTTACAGCAATTATTTGTCCAAGAAATACTTCTTGCTGGACGATTAGGGATACATTTTAAAGGGCCTCAAGGATTAGTATATATATATATATATATATATATATATATAATTTAAAAAAAAGTTAAACAACCACCGCAGGGTCCCACTAAGAGCAACTGCCATCCAAAAAATGTCAATAGCTCCCAGTAGCACCGCGGTAAATCACACCCATGGCCACGTCTCACAACCGTGAGATGGGTGGTCATAGGCCACGACGAAATCACAACGACAGGCCGGCGAAACCCTCGTGTGTCTTGAGGACACGAAGCGACCCAAGGATGACAGCTTTCTGCATCCATCTCGCAAGTGCCTTGGCATATTTTTGGCACGCGGGTATGACTTTAAGGTTACGAACCAGTGATAGTTTCGCACCTCCGAGAGCACCTATCACAAGGACAATTACTTGTACCGAATATTTTGGGTGCAGTCGTTGAAGCTCTCTTTTAAGGTCTTGATACCTCTCCTCTTTTTCTTTCTCCTTTGCAGTGATGTTGTATTCGGACGTAGCCGAGAATTCGATCACGAATATAGTTCGGTTCTCGAAGTCTTGGAGAACAATGTCAGGCCTCAAGTGCGCAACGGAGACTGCTGCCCGAAAATCGTAGTTCCAGAAAATTTGGCACTTCTCGTTTCGGACAATCGACAACACCGTAAGAGCGACAAAGATGGTAATAAAGCACTCTTAGGGCCGCACTATGTCTATAGATATACGTCGTTCCTGCGTGGGTCGGACACCCTGATAGTATGTGTTCTAGGTACTCAGCGTGTGCATGACACGCTCTGCAACTATCACTGGGAACTTCTTGACATAAAATGCGGTTACGGTATGTTAAGGTGGAAATGACACTGTCTTGGCATGCGAAAATAAAACCCTCTGTACCTGAATTAAGCCCTGATGATTTGAGGAAAGCAAAAGTTTGCTCCTTCGACAAGGACTATTTTTCTACATTTCTGTTTCGCCGGTTCGTCGTCGTATTTCCATCTAAATTATTTTCAGCACCTTGAACTCTAGGCTGATCGGCATTGTTTGCCGACCCATTGTCGGGTGCTCTGCGCGTTCGATTGTCTTGAACCGCATCTACAACATTTTAGTGGTTTCATTGTTGTTCCCACGAGCAGGTAGGGAAAGGGTTAGTCCATCCTTGTAAAGCCCCGCGTGCAAGGATAAGGCTGATACTCTGAGAGGTCGCCCGGTATCCCAGAGTCACCGTTTGAGACACCTAACCCAGGTGCCATTCAGCTTTCGGCACGGTTGTTACGCCTTCGCTTAGGAGTTATTCCTTCGGGACCAACCCTGGACAATTGTCCGCGACTGCTTATTAATTATTGTAACCATATTCAGCAGAAACCCTTGGTACAGGGACCCTCTATCCGCAACCCGAGGACGCGTTTGGTGGCTTTGTCATAGGCCCTTCCGTTCTATTCCAAAGGAATCCATAGGAATCAAAACCGAAAACCGAGTAAAAAAAAAACTGGGAGTACTGGTGTGACGTCATGAAAATTACTACTGTTAAGGTGCAGTCCCATGTGGGCAGAAAACGTCGGCATAAAGCAGAAACTAATGAAAGTGAAAGAGATGGACAGATCTACTTGTCTGCCCCAGGAGGGCAGGCAGAAAAGTTGTAAGAGTAAAAGAGATAGAGAGCGCAAAATTAGACAAAAAATACACTCTATCTCTCTTACTCTTACAACTTTTCTGCCTGCTCCAGGCAGGCAGGCAGAGGTGTGAAAGCACCATAAGAGTGGCAAGTGGCGTTTACGACAATTCGCTCTGAGCTCGCTCTGAGCTCGATGGGGTGCTCAACCATTTTCTCCATTTTCATTTTCGTGATATATGAATGCGGATTAATGGTGGACTCTCATGGCAGATGAAAGCAGTGGATGAAAATTGAAAGTCATGAGAGTGAAAGAGAGGGATAGATCAATTTATCTCTTTCGCTCTCATGAGTTTCTGCTTTCATCGGCGATGGGAGTCCACCATAAGAATCAAAGATGGAGTTGTCAACCCGCCCCCGCCCCCCCAAACTCATGCGCAGTAGCCCCGTGCACCAACAATAGCTTAGTATTGTCCAGCCCTATGCATTGACGTTAGTTCACGTAGCTTCTTAGCGTAAGCTGAGTTGTAGGTGGCGCTGGGTGGCATGTAAACCTGAATTTGTCAACAAATACATGTCAGATGTATAGGCAGGCTCCTTTTTTTACCATTTTTATCTAATAGCAAGTTTTTTGACAAATGATTTTAATTCGAAATTATGGGGGAAATTAAGAACGAAAAAGACCCTCCAAAAGAAAAGAAAATAAAAAACACGGAAATAGTTGAAAAGAAAAGACGGAAACCGGTGTATAGCTCCAGGATGTACTTCGGGTTATGATTCTAATCCTACGAAAGTTAGTGTTTTTCCTGTGCCAAAAGGTGAAGAAAATGTAAAACTATGGCAGAAAGCAATAAGACGCGACGATTTAATTTTAAACCCGGGGCATAAAGTGTGTGAGTTACATTTTGCTCCGAAAGATATTTTGTTGGAAAGAGAAATAAAAGCGGCTGATGGAAGAACTGTTCTCGGAGTAGTAAGTTTATTGTATTTATTTATAATTTAAAAACTTATACAGTTTATTTTCTTTAGTTTTTTTCACATAAACTTATTTTGAAGTAAACTATATATTGAATTTCTAATTTTATTTTTAAATTAGATTTAGAGGTTAAGTATGTATTTTATACGCGGTGTTTATTTTTACTTATATATTTTGTTAATTTAAATTGAACAAATATATAAACAAAAATAGACACTACATATTAAGCATCTAAATGCAATTTAATAACAAAATTAGAAATACAATATTTAGTTTCCCTAAAAATAATTTTAAATTAAAAAAAAACTAAATATTGTATTTCGAATTTTATTATTAGATTGGATTTAGAGGCTGAATACGTAGTGTCAATTCAAATTGACAAAATATATAAATAAAAAAAGACGTATTCGGCCTCTACATCTAATTTAATAATACAACTAAAGATAGAATATTTAGTTAACTTAACATAATTTTAAATTAAAGAAAAACAACTAAATATTGTATTTCGAACTTTATTATTAGGTTATTAAATTAGATTTAGAGGCTGAGTACGTAGTGTCAATTTAATTGAAAAATTGTATAAATTAAAATAGACACTACGTATTCAGCCTCTAAACCAAATTTAATAATAAAATTAGAAATACAATATTTAGTTTATTTTAAGATAATTTTTAATTAAAAAAAAACTAAATATTGTATTTCTAAATTTATTATTGAATTAGATTTAGAGGCTGAATACGTTGTGTCAATTTAAATTTAAAAATTGTATAAATTAAAATAGGCACTACGTATTCAGCCTCTAAATCAATTTTAATAATAAAATTAGAAATACAATATTTAGTTAACTTTAAGATAATTTTAAATTAAAGAAAAACAACTAAATATTGTATTTCAAATTTTATTATTAGCTTATTAAATTAGATTGAGAGGCTCAATACGTTATATCAATTTGAATTGAAAAAATGTATAAATTAAAATGGTCACTACGTGTTCAGCCTCTAAATCCAATCTAATAATAAAATTCGAAATACAATATTTAGTTTTTTTGTTTAAATTTAAAATTATTTTTACGGAAAGTAAATATTGTATTTCTAATTTTCTTATTAAATTGCATTTAGATGCTTAATATGTAGTGTCTATTTTTATTTATATATTTGTTCAATTTGAATTGACAAAATATATAAGTAAAAATAAACACCGTGTATAAAATACATACTTAACCTCTAAATCTAATTTAAAAATAAAATTAGAAATTCAATATATAGTTTACTTCAAAATAAGTTTATGTGAAAAAAACTAAAGAAAATAAACTGTATAAGTTTTTAAATTATAAATAAATACAATAAACTTACTACTCCGAGAACAGTTCTTCCATCAGCCGCTTTTATTTCTCTTTCCAACAAAATATCTTTCGGAGCAAAATGTAACTCACACACTTTATGCCCCGGGTTTAAAATTAAATCGTCGCGTCTTATTGCTTTCTGCCATAGTTTTACATTTTCATCACCTTTTGGCACAGGAAAAACACTAACTTTCGTAGGATTAGAATCATAACCCGAAGTACATCCTGGAGCTATACACCGGTTTCCGTCTTTTCTTTTCAACTATTTCCGTGTTTTTTATTTTCTTTTCTTTTGGAGGGTCTTTTTCGTTCTTAATTTCCCCCATAATTTCGAATTAAAATCATTTGTCAAAAAACTTGCTATTAGATAAAAATGGTAAAAAACGGAGCCTGTCTATACATCTGACATGTATTTGTTGACAAATTCAGGTTTACATGCCACCCAGCGCCACCTACAACTCAGCTTACGCTAAGAAGCAGTGGGAACTAACCGAAATACACGGGCGATGCATAGGGCTGGTATTGTCAAAACGGTTAAAGCAAAAGAAAACCGGCAAGTATCGAGATCAGTGAATGTAATTTAGTTAAAAGATTAGCAATCGATTCAACATCCCTTGATTCAACATTTCGACATTTTCTTCCATTGCGACCATTTTCAAACAAATTTTTCGCTCCACTACTTCATTCATCGCTCTGTGACAGTGGTGTCAGAACGCGGATATCTCTGGCATGCACAGTAGTGATTCCTGTGTATTTTTAGATTGACCCATGACGTTATATAACCTAAAAATACCCAGGAATGACTACTGCGCATGCCAGAGATATCCGTGTTGTGAAGGTGCTTTTACATCTGTGCATGCATGCAGGTGCGTACGCATGCATTTACAAGCAGTCATTCCAATCTCTGATAAATCTAGTACGCTTGCGAATGCGCGCGTGCATGCATGCAGAGGTGCAAAATCACCTTTACACTACTGCTCTGTGATTTCGCTCTGTTAAAAAAGCCAGAGCACTTTTTCAGAGCAGAAATTGACAGAAACATGTTTTCCAACACACTCTTTACAAGAAAACGAAAAACAAAACTCAAACATTCTGAAATTACCATTGAAATTTACGGCTCATTTCACACTGCGACATTTTACAGAAGTATATTTTCAATTTCAACCAATGAAATTTATGAGACAGCATAGCAACCAATTGAGACTCTCGGTTTCCTTTCTCTGTCCTCACATCCCCCCCCCCCCCCCGCAGTAACAGAAGTATTGGTGGGACTGACGTTACAGATAGACTATCCACCGTACGACGAATAATCACTTAACTTGGACATGATTTCGGCTCGCAAAACAAATTTCGCGCATAAAGGTGTTAGTTGGGTGTACAATCTAAACATGAATAATACAAACAATAAAGTAGCCTCGGAATGGACTGAAACTTGGATCGACAAAATGCATACACACGGTAAACGTAAAGGTCGAATTTCAGGCGATGAATGGAGACTGGGTGTCTGGAATGCTAGAGGAGTGAATGACCTTAAAATAAGAGAACTTCGAGAAACTATGCATGCAAGGAAACTAGATATTTTATGTGTACCTGAGACGAAGAAAAAGGGTTGCGAAAGTAGAAACATAGAAAATAGGGTGTTGAAAGGCGGTTTTGAAATATGGTGAGGAGTAGGTAGTGAATCAAATCGTAGTCAAGGGATCGTTTTAATTATGAATAAAAAAGCAAGACAGCATCTCAAAGATCATGATTTTCTATCTCCCAGATTGTTGTGGGCTAGAGTGAAGGTAGGAATCAGAAGGTTATTTATCATAGCGTGCTACGCCCCAGTTGACAGTGAGCCGCGAGAAGTCAAAGACACTTTCTGAGACACTTTAAATGACACAATAAGTACCTGCGATCCAGGTGAAAGAATAATTCTGCTAGGAGATATGAACGGATGGGTCGGCGTTCAACGTCAGGATACAGATACAGAAAGGGTACTAGGTAAATTTGGGGATCCAAGAAAAAATTATAACGGGGAAAAATTAGTTAGCTTATGCTTAGAAAAGGGCCTATTTATTACCAATACTTGGTTTCGACATAAAATGATCCACACGTACACTTGGTGTAAAGGAAATAACCGCAGTGTAATTGACTTCGTTATTGCGGATGAAAGACTAAGAGAACTAGTCAAAGATACAAGAGTCATGAGGGGTTCCGAATGCAATACTGATCATTATCTTTTAATCTCTAAAATAAACTTAGGCCGGGGATGGAAAAGAAAGAGAACAGAAAAAACGAAACAAACTCGAATAAAGATTGAAAATGTACAGAAACCGGAAGTGCGAATAGAGTTTCAAAATAAGTTAAGCGAACGCATAGATAGGGCAACTTGGGAAGCGCTTACGAGCAATAAAGATATAGAGGGCGCGTGGGCTTTATTACGGGATATCATTGTTAAAACTGCAATTGAAGTGTGTGGTACGGCAGTGGTAGGAAGAAAGTCTGGTGATGCGTGGTGGAATGATGAAATTCAAGCAGCCCAGCAAGAAAAGAAAAAAGCGCTCAAGAGAACATTAAACATGGCAGGTCTTAGCGATGAGGAGAGAAATAGACTCAAAAATGATTACAAAGACAAAAAGAGGAAAATGAAACGACTAGTCAAGGAGAGTAAAGAAAAAATCAGAACAGAAGAAGAGAACAAAATACAGAACTACTTTGAAGGAATTATGAAACTATTATATAAACAGTTGAAGGAAAGTAAGAGTACAGAGTTTGCCAGCATGAGAAACAGCAAAGGTGAAATGCTATATGATATAGACGAGATAGTAGACGCTTTAAAAGACTCTTTTAAAGAACTATTAGGAGGTGAAGATATAGGACAACAAAACTGCGACATAGAACATAATGCATTAGAAAACCCAATTGAAAAAGTCTGTGTCACTGAGGTCCGAGACATAATTAAGAACTTGAAAAACGGTAAGGCTGCTGGCATAGACAGTATTAGTGCTGAAATGCTTAAATACGGTGGCGAGTACATACCTCACAGGTTGTGCGAATTAATAAATTTATGTATCGAGACGGGGAAAGTCCCAGACGATTGGAAAAAAGCGATTATCGTACCAATATACAAAAGAAAGGGAGATAAAAACAACTGCAGTAATTACAGAGGTATCAGCCTACTAAGTACCGTAAGTAAAATATACTCAAAAATACTTATTCGTAGGGTAATGGAAATCACAGAAAAAAAATATGGGAAGTCCAAAGTGGATTTATGCCAGGAAGATCATGTACAGATCAGATATTTAGCCTAAGACAGATCACAGAAAAAAGCTTGAGAGTAGGAAAGAAAGTTTTCTGTGCATTTATTGACCTAGAAAAAGCATTTGACACGGTAAATATGTAGAAGTAAACTTTGGGAAGTTCTTAAAGAATACGGAGTAAATGGAGGGCTCCTGCAAGCAATAAAAACAATATATACAGGTAGTAAAGCGAGCGTAAGGGTAAACGGGAAACTGAGTGACTGGTTCGATATTACGCAAGGCGTGAAACAAGGATGCGTTATGTCCTCGTGGCTATTTATCATATTCATGGATAAGTGTCTAAGAACTGCACTCTTCGACGAAGAAGGTGTAGATCTCCAAACAGTTAAGGTACGTGGGTTAGCTTTCGCAGATGACAAGATTGTTATGGTAGAATCAGTCGAGGACTTGCAAAGAATGTTGAATAAACTTCATACAAGCATGAAGGACATGGGACTCAAAATTAACGTAAATAAAACAAAAATCATGGTGTTTGAGGGAAAGAGTGAGAAAACAATGTGCAACATTGTCCTAAATGATGAGAGATTAGAACAAGTTGACAAGTACGTATATCTAGGTAGTGTATTCACTAGCGACGGAAAAATAGATGGGGAGTTAGATAGGCGCATAAATAAGGGTAAACAGGTTATCGGTAGAGCGGGGTCCATCCTAACAAATAAAAACATATCAAAAAAAGCTAAAATGGCCATACACAATTCTATATTCGTACCGACTGTACTATACGGTAGCGAGACATGGACATGTCAAGAAAAGGACAGGAGTAAAATTAACGGGATCGGCATGAAACCTCTGCGCATAATATGCGGGAAAACACTAATGGACAAAGTCCGAAACGAGACAATCCTCAAAGAATGTGGTGCAAAAGAGACAATAGTTGACACATGGGAAAGAAATCAGTTAAGATGGTTCGGACATCTTGAAAGAATGAAAGATGAACGACTGACCAAACAAGTGTATAAAGGTAAAGTAAATGGCAGAATGCCCAGAGGTAGACCGCCGAAAGAATGGTTAGAATCTGTAAATGAGACATTAATCCGTAGAGACATAAGAAGCCATAGTAACACAAGAGCTTGCATGAAAAAATGCATGGACGTGAAGGAAGCTAGAGTAGTATGCCAGGACAGAAAAGTGTGGCGACAAATAGTTTGTAAACAGAGTGACAGTAGAATGAATGACGCCTGAAACAAAGATCTTGGATACTAATGGGCCCAAGTGGAGAACCATACATAACAATTTTGTGAGGCTCTTCACTTGGGGTGATCGCTAGAGAGATTGATCAGCAACCTGGGTCGGAGCAGTGTTGCGGAGTAAACGTGTCATTTAAATAAATAACACGAGAATTCCAGATCAATCTAAAATATATATACCTAACACTTATATACCTATCCACCTCATACCTATATTCCTACCTACCTTATACCTATATACCCATATGCACACTACTTTTCTCCAACCGAGCAAGTCACGCCTACCCCGAAAGGGAAATGGCTTAATGGTATAATAATAATAATAATAATAATAATAGCCGTCAGATTATATCCTAAAAAGAGGTTGAGCACCCCTTCGAGCTCAGAGCGAGCTCAGAGCGAATTGTCGTAAACGCCAAAGGGCGATGAGCCTGTTGCAGTGATGCCAACGTTGACAAAATTATTATTTGGAGCGTTGTGATCAGTGATGGGTAAGTAAAATACTCGTGGTAATTTACTTGGTTTTCTACGGTAATTTACCTGGTATTTTACGTCATCAGTTTTCTACATGATGTAAATTACGTCTTGTTCTATATATGAGGGCGCCACCTCTGAGGCGGGAAATTGAAAACTTGAATCAGACAGCCAATCAGAGGTTTTCTACATGTATTTTACACATTCGAGGTATTTTACGTCAAATACCTCCTTTAGGTATTATACGTAAAACACTTCCAGTTACGCGTAACTGCACAACCCTGGTTGATATTATTATTTTTTAATTAACAATATAGGCATTAAAAATACCCTTACGAATGCCGATACCAGAAATCCAAAAAAGTGAGATTATGCACAGTTCTACAGGTCCGCCATCTTGACACGTAATTTACTAGGTATTTTACCTGTTTTCGACGTAAAATACTTCATTTAGGTATTTTACGTCAAAAACGTCCAGTTAAGCGTAACTGCACATCCCTGGTTGTGATTGACTGTCGACCAGGGATGGGTACGTATAATACATCACGTATATTACATGGTTTTCGACATGTATATTCTACAAATGTATTTTATATTTGATCACGTGACTATATGGGCGGGATTTTTGAAATCGTTATTCTAACATTACCCAATTGCCTTACAGAAAGAACTAATACTGAGCAGTTAATTAATGATTCGTCATTATTCATCACATTCCTAAACTAATTTTTTTTTAAATAATAATATACGTGTTTATTGTACTTCATAATCTGCAACGTTTTCCAAATATGGAACACGAGTATAAGTACGACAACATGGTATCCTAAGCAAACTGATCCTTTATTATTTACTTTTATTTTTATACGCTTAAAACGTATATCTTTCCATGGGATATTGGCTATTCTTGATTTATTTTTGTTTAGCATCATTTTAGAAAAAAATTAATGATCAGGAACAGTGCTACAGATTTCAGGTCTTCACGTATACATAAGCATAATTTAAAGAAGTGAGGTTATATTATGCTATACCCGAGCCCACGTGAATTACGTCCGTCATCTTTGATATGTATTATACATAGTTTTCTACAATTTTCTACGTATATTACCTCGTTTATGTATTAGACGTAGAAAACCTCGAGTGACGCGTCACTGCACAACCCTGCTGTCGACCGAGAAACGTCATCAATCCTGGCAATTCCGTGTAATTTTGCGTGACGTAATTTTGACTGGAATTACTGGATTTAAAAGCATGTGTAATATCACTGAAAGCAAGATGATGGCAATAAGCTTGGTTTCATTTCAGGAAATAGTTATAATTAATTAATTGCTATATTATATTAATGAATTAATTAATTAATCAATTTATAAAGGGCTTCCACATAAATACAAAAAGTAGTAATAAGAAAAGCAAAAGTTGCTAAATTAATTATTAAAAAAATATATTAATAATAATTGCCAAACGGTGCGAAGTTTTTTATTTTTTGAGAACATCTTGATTTGAATATCAAATAAATACATAACTTTTTTAAATAGTGCAATATGACAAGTGTATACTTTATAATTTGAAATGGACCCGCACTTTTCAGTACACTTCACGGACTTCAGGACTGCCGAAAGAAATTTTGGGGCCCGGTACTGATTTTGTTCGAAACATTAAAAAACCTCCAACTTCTTTGCATTTTTTCTAAATTAATCATTGTTTAACTGTTACTTGAAAATCAAAAATCAATACTTTTACTTTAAAATTACAAATTCAAAAATAGAAAAATTATGATTGTAACATTCAAACTTTAAATTTATCACTCTGAAATTGTAACAATTCAGTTTCGAATTGTTTAATATTGAAAATGATTCTGTTTTTTGTTTGTTAATTTAAATATTCCAAATTGAATGGGTTAAAAATGGAATATTTTATACTAAACAATACATGAATAAAATTTTGAAATTGAATAAAGGCGTTTCTTTATGAATCTCTTAATTTGAAGTGATTTTTAAATTGAACATTGTTTATGAAGACTCAATCGGCCGTTTACATTTGCGTAACTACTAAGGTTTTCGAATTAAATTAGTTCAAATTTTAATGTTAAACTATGTAAATTATATAATTTTGAACAGATCCAGAATCGTCTTGTAAAATCAATTACTCTTCAATTTTTAATACTCGAACTACAGTTCAGTTTTTGAAAGCATGAGTTAATTTATATTTACAGCTGATAAATGTAAAAAGTTTGTTTATTTCCCGCACAAAAAATAAATTCACTTTCATTTCCCGATTTCTCCCGGTCGCGAGTCTGGCTCAATTTAGCACAACTTTAATTTTTTTGAAATATTAATTTTTCGGTTCTAACTTCCCGGACAATCATCTTATTCCTTGAAAGATTTCCTACAAATCTCGTTGGTAATTTATTATTTTAAGAAATGTATGTAAAAATTATACTATTATTATTTCTATGAACAATATTGTTCTTCATAAAAATTGTTGTAATAAAAGCGTTTCGAAGAGATTTTTTAAAATTACATTTAATTTTTCCAGTTGCGTTTAGGATAGTCCAATTTAGTTTTGTATCTTTGGGCGAAGAAATCCGTTCTATAGTTTGACAAATATTCTTTATATATCACAATTTTGTACAGAAAATTACCTTGAGTGACCTTTCATTATTATTTTATAAACGTGAAACAAAGAAGAGATTTCAATGTTTTCTATGAAAAACACAAACCATGAGTGACAGAACGAAATCAGAAAAAATAATAGAGTCAATTTCTTGAGAATCAAGCACTTTGAACAAAATTGACCTTGAGCGAACATTAAATATATATTTTTTAATTTTGACAAAAATCAGGTGTTATTTTCTCACAAAAAGATAATTTGTGGGGGTTCGAAATTATTAAAAAATAAATAAACCTTAAAAAGCACCCTTTTAGAGAGCTTTTGAAACTAAACATTTGTTCAGTTCTTTCAAGCACTCGTAATTTTCAATAGTCCTACTTTCAAATTTATCTGAAGTTATATTCACTGTTAAAAAAATCTGATCGGAATTTAATATACATGTGAGTAAAGTCATTTGCACATACCGTACATTAATTTTAATATACCATCATGTTGTAAAATTAATATACATGTATATTAAAGTCGGTAAAACAGAATGCGTGAAAACAACAAGTCCTTTGATACCTTCAGATCTTGTCAAATTTAAAAAAATAAAGCAATAACCTTACATTCGTCGACTAAATTCTTACTTACAATTAAAGTGCAACGTACGGGTGGAATTATTCCTAAAATTCGCTGCGAATGTTAGAATTTTAACGTGAGTACAGGTGCTTGGAGGTTAGGTTTCTTAATTATTTATTTAATTGAACTTGTCTCTGAAAAACCAGTGTAGTTTACATTTATCTAGGAGAAAATATTCTTTTTGGTCATTTATAATTGAAAATTGCTGCCAGAATTGTTTTTAATTTTTGTAAAGTGCAAATATCGGACTTTTCTGATAAATGATCAATATGCGGTATATGAAATTTAATAACATAGTCTCTTAATGGCGATTCCGTATACCTAGGTTTTAGTTTTAATATACAAATGTATATTAAATGTATATTAAAATTGCAAACATTTTTAACAGTGTTATTTTAGTCGTTCTAAAATAATGATTCAAGTCTTAAAAGACGTTCATTTCTAATCCTGGAACTCCGAACGATTTTAATTTGTAACTAAATAATTTGAAATGTTTCAATCTAAAATTATCGAACACTTTCAATTAAAAAATTCTTGCATATTTATATAGCTCTAAATTTCAAATCATTCAATATACTGAATACAACAAATTTAAAATGTCTCAACTATTAAGGCTTTAAATATTTTTGAAATTGCGATTAGCCCTTTGAAGAACATCGTAACATAAAAAACACCTTTCTTTTTGAAATTCCAGGTTCCTACATTTTTTATTTTTTGACCTTATACGAAAAAAAATATTTAGCAATTTCTTCAGTCAAATTCCTATTTTTGTAGCTGTTGTGTAGACTAAATAGCACTTTCTTTTATTAAGAAATCACAACCAAAATAAAAAAAATCAAACTTTATAATTTTGCTTCTTTTTACTTCGTTCTACTCTAAAACAGTTATTAGATGGAAGAATGTTGTTTCTTATACGAGTACACAGAAAAGGGTTAAAAAAAGTTTTCAAACAAGTTTTAAAAAGCTTGAAAAAATGTCAGAAGTTTAAAAGGTTCAATATATAATAAAAACGCTATAAATCTGAAATTAGTCTACTTTTTCATGTTTGCGACCTACAATTATTCAATTTTAAAGGTTACAAATTACAATTGTGAAAAATAAAAAAATATTGTAATACTTTATCTTTTAAACCAAAAACATTTGTACTCGTATATTTCAATCTAAATGCAACCGAAAACATTTAATTTAAAATGCTTTGAATTCAAGATATATTTCGAAAAGAAAACTGAAAGAAGAGGATCGACTTTCAAAAGAAGCGACTAAAAGTAAGAAAGTGACTTGCTGGCTTGCAATAATGAATTGAAAATGGTGTATTTCCACATTTTCAACGTTTAAATTTAAACTTTTGACTTTTTCGCGTTGTAGCGATTTCGAATCCCAAAATTTTTTTTTGTTGACCTAACCTATTACTTAAACGAAAATTGTGAAAATTCAAACAATAAGCCCGCATTCTGAAAATGAGGCAAATTTTAACGTTAAAATTCAAGTTGTCAAATTGAAGCCTTGAAAATTAAAAATGTTTACAATATTAGTGTTTTGTAAATTGTATTGGAATCCTAAAAGAGTATAATTGGTTCGGAATCGAAAGACATACAGCAAAGATATATACGATATATAATTTGATTTCATACAGCTTTATTATCCGCGCATAAACAAAATATTGCAAAATTTCTTGTTTGCAGGATTTTTAAATTTTCGGAAGTTTACATTTTTTTACATACCTAGAGGTCAAAAAAATCTACCCACTTTTTTCGGATTTTAGTAACTCATTTCCTAAGAGATAATTCCTATTAAATTCTACCCCGTTTACCAGTGATTGAAATGCACTAGGAAAAAAATCGTTAAGACCCAGGAATAAAAATTGGATATACAGCGTTTTTTTTTCAATTTTGGCACTTAATGAGATTATCTTTATTTATAACTTGTGGTTTCAGAAATTTTCATACAGTAAAATTTCTTTTTTACATAAATACTGCAGGAAAAAATCGACAAGATCCCGGTGTCGAAATTATAATCACAGCAAATTTTCTGTACTTCTAGGGACGACTCAAATATCCCGAAAAATAAAATTCCCGACTCTGTAAAACTCCCGAATAATAAAATTCCCGAACAGCTCATAATATTACCGAATTTAAAAATTCCCAAATAATAAAATTGCCGAATTATAAAATATCCGAACTAGAATATTCCATAATTCTGAAATTCCACAATTTAAATAATTAAAAAATTGTTTCTAATAAATATTATTCATTTATCAAAAACACGATAATAAAATATTTTTAACAACAAAATTTTTGTTTAATATTTGAAGTTTTTAAAAATTATTGTTTGAATTTAAAATAAAAATAATTCTACAAAAATTGTATAAATAAATTAATGTGAAAACACGTGCGCGCTTATAATTAAAAAAAAATCTATGTACATTTTCAACCAAAATTTTCTATCCAGTAATATATTTTTTTCATTGTTATTTTAAATTTAAACTGTAATTTTTAATAACTTTAAACATTAAAAAAGTATTTTCTCTCGTACGAATGTTTGATTATTTTAATTTAAAAAAATATTTATCAAAGAAAAACTTTTTCAGCACTGGCTTATCTCGAAATTTTTGTTTAGTTTTTTTTTTTTTTTAATTAAAAGGTCGATTTTCGAGAAAACGTTTTTTATCATTTTTGAAAAATACTATGTACAAAAAACCTGTCTCAAGATTCAGGTATAAAAAAATTCTATACATTCTATCATTCATAGAAAAATGTGAACGTATTAGAAATTATAATATTTAACAAGTATAAACATAATTATCTTTTTGAGAGTATTACTCTCTCAATTCCGTTTATTTATTACCATAATATCAGTGCTTCTGTCATTATTAATTTTCATTCTTTTTTCCAAATATGTATTTTCGGTGTGCCTATACATTGCTCTGTTTTACAGTCATATTTGACGTAGAACGAGAAACCCATATACCGGGTGTCCAAAAAGTCTCGGGACGGCTAAATTTTTCCTCAGATAAGATATTTTTCAGGGAGGTCAAGATCATTCTTGAAGTAACTTTCAATGAGGAATTCAATGGTGACCTTTATTTTAATCATGATCATGACCTTCACGGTAATTACAAGGTCAAATTGATTTTTTTAAATGGGAACCCCTATTTTTGACCCCGGGAACTCAGAGATCTGAAAATTTTAAGTCCAGATGTGACCTTGACCAATCGAAAATTTGACCTGGGAAGGTCATGGCAAGGTCAAACAACGTACAGCAGTATGACTCAACTGACATGCATTTTTGAAGAAAATGTCCAACGCAAGAGTTGTAGCATTTTCGGCCCCCGATCGATTGGTGACCTTGACCTTGAATTTGACCAGGACCTTCACCAGGACATTTTCTTCAAAAATGCATGCCCGTCGAGTCATCCTGCTGTACGTTGTTTGACCTTGCCATGACCTTCCCAGGTCAAATTTTCGATTGGTCAAGGTCACATCTGGACGTAAAATTTTCAGATCTCTGAGTTCCCGGGGTCAAAAATAGGGGTTCCCATTTAAAAAAATCAATTTGACCTTCAAATTACCGTGAAGGTCATGGTCATGATTAAAATAAAGGTCACCATTGAATTCCTCGTTGAAAGTTTCTTCAAGAATGATCTTGACCTCCCTGAAAAATATATTATCTGAGGAGAAATGTAGCCGTCCCGGGACTTTTTGGACACCCGGTATATGGTTCCCCCCTCTGACACTCCGTACCGCATCAACGTTTATAATATATTTGCTACAGTTGTCAGCAATGGCACTGTCAGCTGTTTCCGAACGCCTAAAAAAACTACTGGCAGTACTATAGTGCTGCCAGTCAATTCTCGAACACAGTCCAGCAGTGGAACTCCGATGCCGTGTCGAATGTCGAAAATCGAACGGACCTCTTCTTCTAACGCGTGGAAGTAGAAAGAGAGATTCGTTCGAATTTCGACTTCGAAACAGCATCAGAGTCCCACTGCTGGGGTGGGACTCCGATGCTTTAAATCGAACGGACCTCTCTTTCTACCATGTGAGATAGACGACGAGGTGCAATCAAAGTTGAAACAATCGTTTCGAAAACTCTCTTTCTATCGTATATGGTGGACAGAGAGGGTCCGATGGTTGCCAACGACAAGTCGTACTGGTCGTTTCATAACTATGAGATCCTCTCTGTCTACCATATTCGATAGAAAGAGAGCTTTCGAAACCACCGTATCCGTTTCGATCGCGCCTCGTTGTCTATCGCACCGTTCCGTTGTCTATCGCCGTTCACGAGAATCTATTTTGGCTCCCAAAGTGCGCGGAGCCTGCTTCTCTGGTAGGTGACTGCGCGCGACAAGTATTGAAATTTTAATGCCTGCAAATTTTGTTCAAAGAATTCTCATAGAAATAATATTAATACACATAATGATCCTGATGTTAGTAATACGAGTAGTAAAAATTACTGAAGATTGTGTTCAAGAATAAAATCAAGATAATATTATTACTCATGATAATGGCAATACATAACAATGTTATTTGTTAAAATCAATCCAACATTTCTACATTTACATCACACATAGGAATCGTCGAATTCACTATGCATATTAATTCTCATATTTACATTTACATCATTCATAGGATACAGTTGAATAATCTAATCATTTTCATTGAGAATATTGTAAGTTTTCATCATCGGACATACGTCTGGCGACCGATTAGGAAGAGGCGAAACTCACATAATAAATTTCACTAATGACTTCTGAAAGACAACCCCCTAGTGAGGTAATTCCTCAACAGACATACACTTATGAGTTAATTTTACCGAGAACTCTACTCGAGTAAGAATTGCTTTTTTTGAATTGTTAAGTTTTGAACTCTGTCCTGTTCAGATCGTGTTCTATCGTTATTTACAACAGTGCAATTGCGACTTCTAATTGTGTATTTTTCAGTCAGCGCATAGTTCATTTCAAGTTGCTATCTTTCTTCTTAATGTTCATGAATTATTCTACTATAAACAATAATGGACTCTAGTATCAAATGTCCATCTTGTGATAAAACATTCTCAGAGAGAACATTTATACAGACATTTTCGAAAATCCCATGATGATGAACCACTCTCGGATCTTCTACCCGCTAAAGACTCCTCTTGTGAATTTTGCGACAAAAAATTTCTCAATAAGAAATTGTTGGATACACACGTCAGCAAGTTCCACCCAAGCAGTGAAAAACTGAAGAAAACAAGAATAATTTGCCCACACGAGACATGAAAACAAAAGTTGTTTATGTTCTCCAATCTGAGGAATCATTTGTTTGAAATTCATGAAGAGAAGATAGAGACGGAATTGATTGAATTGAATGGCATTGCAGGTAAATACCAATCTATTAATTATTAATTAATTCAGTTTGTATGTCCACATTAGGGATTTCTTGTTTATTGTCATTTCCATGATTCAGAATAGTTCTAGCTTGAATATTTTCACAAAATTGAATTGTGTAGAATCGAACCGTATAGAACCAAATAGAATGATAAAAGAAATCAGCTTGTGTAGAATTTCACCGTGTAGAGTTATACGGTATTTGATATATCAATTTGTCCAGCATTATATCGTATGGCATTAAACTGTGTAGGATTTGATAGCAATGTTTAATTAAAAAATCATGTGTGGGATTACTGTGTTTGGAGTTTACAGTATAGAATTTGCACTGTGTAGAGTTTAAATGTGTAGAATCGACACCACCAGGCCTGATGATAGGGGGGGGGGGGGTAACGGGGAGATACTCCCCGGGCCCTGAATCTTAGAGGGGACCCGAATTTTCCGGAACTGTTAGAAAATAAATTTTTTCTTAAAAATAAAATTATTTATTATTTATATTGATTGTGATTATTTTACAAAAAGAAAAATACTATGAAAGCATAAAAGAATCCTACACCAGCAACGATTCTCGGAATTATTTTGTGTTCCAGAAACAGGACGAAATTTACATTTATTTAATTCCTTCCAGTACCATAAAAAAATATATATAATTGTATGTTTTTAATTTCGTAAAGTAGGACACATTTCAAATTTATTTAATTTCTTTAAGAAAATATGTATATTGAATCGCTTTTAATTCCGTAAAGTAGAATTTATTTTTAGTTTATTTAATTCCCTCTAATACCTTTAGAATAAATTATTATGACATTGTTTCGAATTCCAAAATGTACCATATATTTCAAATGAATTTTATTCCTACTGGTACCTTCAGAAAATATCGGTTCAAAAATATTTTAAACCCTTTTTTCTGGAATATAAGTTTAAAAGTTTCTATTTTCGTGAATCTTATGAATAAGATTTTTTTATATCTTCAAATAAATGAAAATATAAATAAATATAATATACTTTTTAAATGTATGAGCTATAAATAAAGTGAAAAAGGCGGTTAAAATTAATAATTCTAAGAATTGTAATAATAATTACATAAATCTATGACTGATCAAAGATTGTAAAAAATGGTTACTATTAAATGTATACATTACATTAAATAGTAAATAAATAATGAATTGAAAATATATACACATAAAGTAATAGGTGAAAGTCAAGATAAAAACAAAACGTTAATGTCTTTAGCGGGTAGAAGATCCGAGAGTGGTTCATCATCATGGGATTTTCGAAAATGTCTGTATACATTTTTTCTCTTTGAGAATGTTTTATCACAAGATGAACATTTGATCCTAGAGTTCATTATTGTTTATAGTAGAAGAATTCATGAATGTTAAGAAGAAATATAACAACTTGAAATTAACTATACACTGACTTAAAAATACACAATCAGAAGTCGCAATTACACTGTTGTAAATAACGATAGAACACGATCTGAACAGGGCAGAGTTCAAAACTTAACAATTAAAAAAAGCAATTCTTACTCGAGTAGAGTTCTCGGTTAAATTAACTCATAAGTGTATGTCTGTAGAGGAATGACGTCACTAGGGGGTAGTCTTTCAGAAGTCATTAGTGAAACTCATTGTGTGCGTTTCGACTCTTCCTAATCGGTCGTCAGACGAATGTTCGATGATGAAAAACTTACAATATTCTCAATGAAAATGAATAGATTATTCAACTGTATCCTATGAATGATGTAAATGTACGTATCAGAATTAATATGTATAGTGAATTAGACGATTCCTGTGTGATGTAAATTTAGAAATGTTGGATTGATTTTAACAAATAAAATTGTTATGTATTGCCATTATCATGAGTAATAATATTATCTTGATTTTATTCTTGAACATAAAATTCAATCATGTTTACTACTCGTATTACTAATATTAGGATCATTACGTGTATTAATATTATTTCTATGAGAATTCCTTGAACAAAATTTGCAGGCATTCAAATTTCAAAAATAGTCGCGCGCAGTCCCCTACCAGAGAGGCAGGCTGCGCGCGCTTCGGGAGCCAAAATAGATGGTGGCGTGAACGGCTCGTTTCTAATCTAGTTGATTGAATCTCTCTTTCTATCGCATGAAATTAGACGGAGATGTTCGATCGTTTTAAAAACGATTTACCGCAACTATCCCTTTTTTATCTGATGTGTCACAACGAGAGAAGCAATATTCGGTAATCAAGAACTCCTAACTTTTCGATTATCGACAGTCACCTCTCTCTTTCTGATACATGCGATAGAAAGAGATAGATGCAGTCGATCGTTTTCTAAACGTCGAACATCTCCGTCTAATTTCATGCGCTAGAAAGAGAGATCCGATCAACTAGTTTAGAGGGCATCGGAACCCAAAGCCTGGTATGCGCGAGTTGGATGAAAATGGAACGTTTTTCGGTTAGACCACGAGTGGCTTGGATCATGGCACAAACTCTCAATCACTGTGACCTTGGTGACCTTTATATGACCCAGAGGGCAAACAGAATTAAATAATAGCCAGAAATAAAATAGCCGATTAAAAATGTTGGAAGTCGACGATAAGAAGGTAAGATTTGCTGTATGTGACAGCTGTTACTTAAAAAATGAAATGTAAATATATTCGTGTTTCGTCATATTATGAAGTGCTGTTCCACGTTGCTTTACGATAATGTGTTTTTTTTTATATATTGTTTTTTAGGCTGTGACTACATGTCTGGCTTGACGGATGAATTTGTTCAAGATAATTCGTCCGGCTACAGTAGACTGCCAGTAGCCGGATGAATTTACTCCAGAAAATTCGTCGGCCTACAGCAGAGTGCTAGTAGACTGATGAATTAACCCGAAGAAATTTGTCGGGCTATTAATATACAGGGTGAACCAGAGTCAAGTGTCCGGACTTATATAGTTGTATAAAAATATAAAAAAAATAAATAGAAAATTCCTCTTCCAGAAATCAGTTGAAGTTTTTTAGTTATAAATATTTAAGCTGGACCAATCAGAAGCGCCGTATAAACAGTCGCGTGTGCGTGAGCGGGATTACAACGCAGTCTTATCGAAGCGAGCGCAGAGGTGGGGTTAGCGACGGGAGAACCCTACGTTGTAATCCCGCTCACGCACACACGACTGTTTATACGGCGCTCCTGATTCGACCAGCTTAAATATTTTATAAATCAAAAACTTCAACTGATATTTGGAAAAGAAATTTTAGATTTATTTGTTTTAATTTTTATACGGCCATGTGATTCTCGGACACCCTGTATAATATAAATTATGAAGACTTTTTAATATTATTATGAAGATAATTTTAGACGGACGCTTAATGTCGCCTGTATGTCGGGCTAGACGGATAAAAAACCTTCAAGTGTTTCGTCCGGCTATACAATTTTGTGGCAACACTGGCTTTCGCCAGTAATGTTATTTCGTATTTAAGTGAAATGTTTGTTCCCATTAGTCCTAACCCTATAATTATGATAAAAATAGTGATAAGTGAGGTTAAGAAGAGTACGTTTATTTTTACCCATTAGTCCTAACCCTATAATTATGATAAAAATAGTGATAAGTGAGGTTAAGAAGAGTACGTTTATTTTTAATATATTTTTAACATGGTTAATAATATTTGGATTTCAGTGCTTGCAAAAACTCTGAGAGTAAAGGAAAGTATAATTTGTAAAAATATTCGTAGATGCTTAAAGTATGTATGCCATCAAGACCTGGCGTTTGAATTTTTTCTCGAAAACCAGTGGCCAGCCCTATCCGACTCTAAAAAAGATGGCCGCTCCTTATTGCTATGAGTTTCTATGTGCGAAATTTCGCCGTATGGCGGCGCTTCTCACATGTGGTCCTACTTCAACATGAAATTCAATGGGGAAAATATAAAAAAACATAAAAATGTAACAATTTAAGCAAGTTTAAAGATGATTCAATTCCCAAAACTCATTTTTTTTGTCAGTATAAATGTTTCTAGAGTGTTAATTACATGTATACAGTAATGGATAGAGTGAAATAAATTTTGAAATAATTATTTCTTAATGTACATAATCTTCGGAAATAAGTGAAATTTAATTAATTTTATAGACGAATAATGAACTTAAATTGTATTAAATACATATAATTTTTTTTATAAATTAGTGTTATTCAAAATTTGTTGAAGAAGGGAAATAAATAAATATATCAAGTGTGAAAAATATACATTTTTGTGTCTCTAAAAGATTAAACGATATATATTATGTATTTGATTGTTTATAAATATATTAAATTCAGGAATAATACATTACTTTATTTACCGCAGTGTTACGCTTAGCTTCACTGCTATTTTCAAAGCGATAAAATATATTGTACTTTATGGTAAGATAAAATCGTATTCAAAATAAGTTTAGTTTTATACTATTTATTTAAAATTAGATTTCAACCCTTAGCTTGTCAATGTGCTGTTTTTACGCTTCATAAATAGAATTTTACAGTTGAAAATTTAAAATTAATTGTTTGACTGAATATATTCTACTGAAAAATTCGTCTACCAGTCTAAGGGTTATTTAGAAATAATTTTTGAATTGTAAAATCATATTAAATAAGTAAAAACTACTAATATATAGACCTTCCGGCTATCCCGTAGGAAAAAGGAGTATAGAAAAATCATTAGAGGCCTATAATTATTTTCCTATAATTTTTTCACGATTATAGGACTCATTATAAGAATAATTATTCGATTAATTATAGGAAAAATGATAGGAAAATAATTATAGAAATTAATAATATTAAAATAATTATTGCAAAAAGTATAAGATACTCATAGCTTTTAAGTTTCATTATACCCACATTGTTAAATAAAGCTTCTTCAAATATGTCAATTTTTATGTACTTTTATGTGAGTAGTTCAAAATAAATGATTAATTTATACTTTCTTCTACTTTTCGCAATAATTATTTTAATATTAATTTCTATAATTATTTTCCTATAATCGCGAAAAAATTATAGGAAATTCATTATAGACCTATAATGATTTTCTACGACAATAAAAGGTCAGAATATCAGATGTAAAAATTTTATTTAACCTTCTTTTTAATAATACGCCGGGGAATGACAGCTATTTTTATGTCAAAATTCGGACATTGCAATTAAAGCAATTAAAATTGAAAATTGTATCTTTTCATTAATTTTTTTAATCTAAAGGAGAAATGGTGGTGGACGCGGAACATGTGTTCCCGAAGGAAATTTCCCCGAGTGGGGCATGTCTGGTCTAGACGGACGTTTAGACCCTTCGTTGTTTTTAAATGGGTTTATATTACTTTTATTGTAAGTATTTAACCTAACATTTATTCATTAAAAGCCGGTTCTCTCATTTTTCTGAAAGTAACTTCTTGAAAATGCGACATTTTGAATGAGATTTTTTTTCTTTGTTGACTGAAAAATCTTTTTTCTTAAAAATTCGTCTTATTTGCTTTTAAAAAAATGTATTTTTTGGCTTAAAATGCAACTGTTTGATTGGAAATGAATCTGTTTTGGTTAAGAACTTAACTGGTTTGTTGAAAATTCCTCTTTCTTGGTTCAAGATTCCAATATTTGCATGAAAATTCGTTTTTTTTTTGCAGAAAAGTAATCTCATTAGATCAGGCCTCTTCAGTTAGGGTTGGTATGTGTTGTATACTGAGAAGGGGACCAGCCTTCGTTTTTTTGTTTGTTAAAAATTAATTTTTACATTCTCGCAAGAGAAGACGGATAGAAAAAGTGTTTTGCCCTAAATGGAATTAGGGCAAAACACTTTTTTCGCCCGTCTTCTCCTGCATTTATTGTTATGGAATATAATAAATACCCATATTTTGAAGAAAGGATTTCGAAATTGAAAAAGAAGAATTTCCATGTTTTTAACGGTCGTTCTCGCATAAGAAAATGAAACCAAAAACCCTTAACTGTGTAACGAATGTGTGGAATGAGCCTCTACAAAATCAGTTTGTCACGTATCATCAAAGAATGAAGTTGAGATTTTCACTCTCGAAAAATAAAATATAAATTTCCCTGAAGGCTTTATTCAAGCTTACGGGTGTGACTCGTGAAATGAGTGGATACCGCCGATTACGTTGAACAGTATTAATTTAATAAGCAGCGCTCCCGATGCGTACACAGTGACTCTTAGTCGCCGACTGACACCCGTACTCAAGCGGTGTGACGTGACTCGAGCGCCACGCAACAGAGCAGTGTTCACAGATTGTGGGAGCTGGCGGCCCCCACCACGAATCCCGTGTGGGGGCAACACACGTAAGCGCCGCGTGTCGGTGTGTCCCCACTCCGTCACTTGATTCCACGCTCCGCGGCAACGAAAATTTGTCGGTTCGGATGATTTCACTGTCTCCTTCGTGCTCTTTCGTTTGATTTCGGTGGCGGCTTCGGGTTAGCCACGAAGACGGGTTCGGTGTTGAAGCCGAGGATTGCCGAGGATGCACGATTCCTGACTTGTAATTTCTCATTCTCGGCGACTGGGCTATTTTCAAGATTTTTCAGATTTGGAGGATTTGGAGGTTAGAGTCGACTTTTGTTTACAAACAAAGTTTGACGAATTTTAAATGAAATACTTCACTTTTAAGTTCAAAAATTAATTTTCAACAACAAAAAAAAAAACAAGTTTTAAAATAGTTAAATTTTCGTCGAAAGAAATGAATTTGCTGCTAACAAATAATTTTAACCAAAAAGGAAATAGTTCAATTTTCAGTTGAAAAAATATTTTTGTATCAAAAAAGGAGATTTGAACAAAATAATTCCATTTGAAACCAAAAATAATGAATTTCCAACAGAAAAAAAATGATTTTCAAACAAGAAGATTAATTTTGTACTAAAAAGTCGAGTTTTCAAAAAAAAAAAAAAATTTTTAACTTAAAAAAATATTTTTAAAAAGGTATTTAATTTTTTACAAAATAAATGAATTTTTAACCACAGTAAATGAATTTACAAAAAATAAGAATAATTTTCTAAGAAAAATATTCAATTTCCAAACACATAGTTGAATTTTCAACTAAAAAGATCAATTTTCAAGAAAAGAAAAACGAATTTTTATAAATTAGTTAAATTTTCAACCGAAAAATGTGTGTTTTTTTTAACCAAAAAGATTAATTGTTAAGCATCAAGATTAATTTTCAACCAAAAGAGACGAATTTGACTTCTTTTTTAGAAAATTATTCTCCTTGCTTGAAAATTCATTCAAGAGTTCATTTATTTTGGTTAAAAACTCATTTCTTTGGTTAAAAATTTAACTGCTTTGTTAAAAATTTAACTGCTTTGTTAAAAATTTAACTACTTTGTTAAAAATTCAATTACTTTGTTAAAAATATTTTTTTTGTTAAATATTAATCTTTTAGTTGAAAACTCGACTTTTTGGTAGAAAATGAATCTTCTTCTTTGAAAATTCACCTTTTTGATTGAAAATTCATTATTTCTGGTTGAAAATTTAAGTATCTCGTTTAAACCTTCTTTTTCTTTGTTCAAAATTTTTTTTTTTTCACTGAAAAGTGTACTATTTCATTTTTGGTTACAAATTTTTTTTTGAGTTGAAAATTCATTTCTTTCGGGTAAAATTGAACTATTTTATCGATTTTTTGTTTGTTTGAAAATTAATATTCAAATTTTAAAATTGAGCGTATAATTTAAATTTCGTCTTTTTGTTTAAATTTAACTGTTTTTTATTTATTATTAAAATCTGTTTTGGTTAGAATATGAAATATTCAATTTTTTGTTGAAAATTCATCTTTTTTTTGTTGAAAGTTACACTACTTTGCTAAAAAGTAATTTTTTCGGTTGAAGATTCATTACTTTAGTTGAAAATTCATCTCTATGGCTGAAGATGCTACTATTCTATCGAAAAATTCGCTTTTTTAGTTGAAAATTAATTTTTTTTAAAGAAAATTTAACTAAAAAATCTTTTTCTTGAAAAGAAAATATTTCTTTTTTTATGTGGACAAAAATAAAAAAGAGGAAAGAAAAATAAGAAGCCAACAAACCAAATTTAAGGGGATTTGGTTGGTTACCTTCTTATTTTTCTTTCCTCTTTTTTATTTTTGTCCATGGAAAAAAAGAAATTGTTTTTTGTTAAGAAAAAGTTTGTTTTTCTTTTTGTTTTTATTTTCAGGAATTCTATACATTAGCTTGAATATTGGACGTTAAATAGAATTTTGAATTTGATTTTAATCTAGTTTAAAATTCTTTAATTTTAAGAGTAAGTCATTCAGTTTGTAGAGAAAAAATTTAATATTTCAATTACGGGTCTGTTTTTCCTACGCAGTGCTGAATTTTACAAACATAAGATTATTGTCTATTGAAAAAGATTCAAAGTACGTGTTTTGATAACATTCTCTATTTTTTTTTTACTAAGTAGTAGATTTTTCAACTAATAAAGATAAATTTTGAACCAAAACTGAAATAGTTCAATTTTCAACCAAAAAGATGAGTTTTCAGACAAGAAGGATTAAGTTATTTCTACTAGAAAGACAAATTTTCAACAAAATACATAAAGCTCCAACTAAATATTTGAAGTTCTAACTAAAAAAGGTAACTTTTTTTCTAAAGGAAAATGAATTTTTAACTAAAAAAAATTAATTTTCAACCAAAAATGGAATAGTGAAATTTTAAGATAAAAAACTTGAATTTCCAACCATCTATACAATTTTCAACAAAAAAGTTAATTTTCAACGAAAAAAGTAAACATTTCCAACCTCAAGTGGAATAGTTAAATTTTCTGTTAAAAAAATTATTTCTCAACTAAAAAAGCGAATTTCTTGATAAAATAGTAGCATCTTCAGCCATAGAGATGAATTGTCAACTAAAGTAACGAATCTTCAACCGAAAAAATTACTTTTGAACAAAGTAGTATAACTGTGAACCAAAAAAGATTTTAATTATAAATAAAAAACAGTTGAATTTAAACAAAAAAGACGAACTTTAAATGAAATACTTAATTCTTAAGTTTAAAAATTAATTTTAAAGAATTCAATAAAATACTTCAATTGTAACCGAAAGAAATGATTTTTCAGATAAAAAAAAATTTTTTAACCAAAAATGAAGTTCACTTTTAAGTCCAAAAAAAAAAAATAATTTTGAACCAAGAAAAACGAAGTTTAAACGAGATACTTAAATTTTCAACCAAAAATAATGAATTTTCAACCAAAAAGGTGAATTTGCAAAGAAGAAGATTAATTTTCTACCAAAAAGTCGACTTTTCAAAAAAAAAAACTAATTTTTAACAAAAAATTTTTTTTCAACAAAGTAATTAAATTTGTAACAAAGTATTAAATATTTAACAAAGCAGTTTAATTTTTAACCAAAGAAATAAGTTTTTAACCAAAATAAATGAATTTTTAAAGCAAGAAAAATAATTTTCTAAAAAAGAAGTCAATTTTCAAGAGTCCGTTTTTGGTTACAAATTCACCTCTTTTAGTTGAAAAATGAAAATTGATCTTTTTAGTTGAAAATTCAACTATGTGTTTGGAAATTGACTATTTTTTTAGAAAATTATTCTTATTTTTGTTAATTCATTTACTTTGGTTAAAAATTCATTTATTTGGTTAAAAATTTAACTACTTTGTTAAAAATATATTTTTTTTTGTTACAAATTAATTTTTTAGTTGAAAATTCCACTTTTTAGTAGAAAATTAATTAATCTTCTTGCTTGAAAATCCATTATTTTTTTTGAAAATTCATTATTTTTTGTTTAAAATGTAAGTATTTTGTTCAAGCCTCCTTTTTTGCTATTTTATCATGAAAACTTTTTTTTTTGTTTTTAATTAATTTTTGAACCTAAAAATCAAGTCTTTCATTTAAAATTCGTCTTTTTTGTTTGAATTTAACTGTTCTTCTGTTAATATTGAAATCTTTTTTGGTTTGAATATCAATTATTCAATTTTTCGTTGAAAATTTATCTTTTATTTTTATTTTTTTTTAATTTTTGGTTAAAAATTGATCTTTTTTATTTGTTCAAATTACATGATTTATTGAAAATTCGTCCTTTTTAGCTGAATTCAACGGCTTTTAATTAAAAATATTTTTTCAGTTAAAATAAACTATTTTGATGAAAATCAGTTTTTTTCGTTAAAAATTGATTAACTGGAAATTTAATTAGTCATTTTTTTTTTTTTTTTTTGGCTTCCGTTTTCGGTACCGATCGTGAGAGAACTCTTTTGTGTCAAGTGTTGGTTTTTTGGCTTTGGTGAAGGGAATCAGCGTGTGTTGATGAAGAAAGGGCAGTGAGTGAGGAGATCAGGGGTAAAGGAAGAAGGGTGAGTGAAGGCAAGGGTGTAAAGTGTGAAAGTAAGTTGTGAGAAAGGGAAATTGGAGCGCGTGAGTTTTGAGGTTAGGAGTAGAAAACTAGTTGCGGGGTAAGGGGTAGGCGAGTAAAGAGCGGGAAACGTCGCGGAATACCGGGCAAGGTAGGATACTAGGATGCCGACGGTACGAAGCCCACAATCGGGCGTCAGAGGGCAGGTAAATGATGGAACAAGAGGTGAGGTGGTTGAGAGCGCGGTTAGTGGGGAGAAGGGGGATGTTGACAGTAGCTGTGAAGAGACGTTAGATACGCCGACCAGGGTTTCGACGCCAGAGCGAAGGGATTCAGGTACGGGCCATCAACGCGGGAGGCCCTCTAACCTACAGCGGCTTAACAAGCTAGGCAGCGCGGGTTCGAATAGGAGTTTGGACGAATGGCGAAAAAAAGTGAGCGCGACTAGTAGTGAAGGGGAAGAAAAAAGAAAAAGAGAGGAAGGGGACGATGTAGAAAGGGACAAGGAAAGCAAGAAGGTTAGGACTAAACTCACCAAACGAAAAACACCAGAAAGAGATAGGGGGGACGGAGGAATTTTTGAAAAATTAGAGGCTCTCATAAAAGGGTTCAGAGAGGAAACAAGGAAGAGAGTAGATGATATGAATAGGGATATGAATAGGCAGGGGAAAGACGTAAGGGGGGAAGTGAGAACAGGAAGAGAAAAGTGGGAAGAGTGGGATAAACTCTGGAAAGAGGAGAAGGACAAGGTATGGAGTAAATTAGAGAGTATAGAGAATAGACAGAAAGAGAAATAGTCAGATAAAACAGTTGGAAGAAAGGGTAAACAACTTAGAAATGAGGAATGAGCATATGGGGAAAGAAACAGAGGGTGCGGAAATAGGAGAAGGGAGTAGTAGGAACGTGCAAAATGAGAATGAAAGATTAAAGAAGAGACTAAGTGACATTGAAAGGAGATTGGAAGGGGAAGAAAGGACAAAGAGAAAAAATAACATAGTAGTTAAGGGATTGACAGTAGAGAGTGAAAAAGGGGAAGTGGAAATCAAAAATCTTTTGAGAGATATTGGAATTCAGGTAAGGGTAGAAGGAGTTAAGAGAATAGGTGGGACGAAGGAAGGAAAAGAAGGAATGTTTATAGTAAAAGTAGGGAGTGAGGACGAAAAAAAGAAAATTATGGAGAACAAAAAATTATTGAAAGGAAGAAGGGAAAGAATTGAAGAGGATTTGACTTGGAGGGAGAGGAAAAGGAAATGGCAGATAGAGCAGAGGGCATGGGTTGAGAGGAAAAAGGGGCGCATGGTATGGATAGGGAGAGACAGATTATGGATAAATGGGGAGGAATGGTTCTGGGACGAGGAATTAGAAGAAATAAGGGAAAAGGGAAAAAGAGTTGAGAAAGGTAGAAAAAAGGAAGATGCAAAAGAGGTTAGAGATCAAACAGAGGGGTTTCCAAAAAGCAAGGCGGAAGAAAAGTGAGAAGGATAGGTGAGGGAAGGGAGGAGAAAAACGTGAAAATAGCTTTCTGGAATGTTTCAGGCTTGAAGAACAAGAATGAAGGTTTTTTGCGGGAGTTAGAAAAGTGGGATGTGATTATGATGAGTGAAACCTGGGTCGATGAGAAGGATTGGAAGGGGGTGAAAAGGAGGTTACCTAAAGGTTATGTGTGGACAATGCAAGACGCAAGAAAGGAACACGTTAAAGGTAGAGGAATGGGCGGCATGGTCTCAGGGGTGAGAAAAGAATTGTCAATAAAAGGGAGAATAGAGGAGGACAGGGAGGAAAAGGATGGTACAATGGTAAGAAGGATAATAATTGGAAAAGTCAAAATAGCGGTGATTTGTGTATATAGAAGAAGAGGGGAAGAGGAAGGTTGGAGAGTAATAAGGAGATGGATGGAGGAAAAGAAGGAAGAGTTGGTTTTGATAGGAGGTGACTTGAATGCCTGGACTGGCGAGCAAGGGGGAGGGACTTGGGATGAAGAAAAGGAAACCTACATGAGGAGCTCCAAACATAGAGAGATAGACCGTGAGGGGAGGAGGTTACTAGACGTAATAGGAGAAACAGGATGGTTTATTTGTAATGGCAACATGAAAGGAGATGAAAAAGGAGAGATCACATTTATAGGTAAGGGAGAAACAGTAATAGACTACATCCTGGCGGAAGAAAGAATGAGGAATATGATAGGCAGTATGAATGTGGGGAATGAGATAGGGTCTGAGCACTTCTCAGTAATAGCTACACTGAAAGGTGGCGTCCATAAGCGCGGCAGAGGGAGAAAGGAAAGAGGGGGAGAAAGGAACACGAAAATGGGAGTCTGGGGGGGTAGATAAATTAAAAGAGTTTAAACAAAAAATGGAAACGCAGAATGTTAGGTATGAAAAGGAG
This sequence comes from Andricus curvator, assembly GCA_932195095.1. NCBI lineage: Eukaryota > Metazoa > Arthropoda > Insecta > Hymenoptera > Cynipidae > Andricus > Andricus curvator. The sequence continues at coordinate 3,436 of CAKNYM010047561.1, read as the reverse complement.
GAGGGAGTAGACTCGTTAATTGAAAGGTTGAAAGGGTCGATTGAGAAGGTAAGGGATGAGGTAGGTGCAAAAGAAGGAAGAGAAGAGGGACAGAGAGGCTGGTGGGAAGAGGAATGCAGGGTGAGTAAAGAGAGCATGAAAGAGTGTGTAAGAAAATGGAGGAAAGGAGAAATAGAGAAGGCGGAGTACAACAGGAGAAAAAGAGAACATGAAAGGATGCTGGAAAGGAAAAAGCAAAAGGGAAAGGAGAAATACAAGGAAGAAGTAGAAAAAGCGATCAAAGAAGGTAGGGTCTGGGATGTGATAAATAGGGAAAGAGGAGGAAGGAAGGGCGTGAATGAAGAAATAGAAATGGGCGAGTGGACGGATTATTTTAAGGGTCTGTTAGGGGGAGAACAAAATAGGATGAAAGGGGAAAATAGAAGGATAGTCCAGGGAGAAATGGAGGAAGGGAACGAAATAACAAGAGAAGAAGTGGATCAGGCGATAGATAGACTGAAAAGAAACAAGGCTACAGGAGAGGATGGAATGGAGAACGAAGCAATAAAGTATGGAGGAGAAGGGATTAGAGAAGGGATGTGGAAGATCTGCAACAAGGTCTGGAAAGGAGAAGGGTGGCCGGAGGAGTGGATGACAGGGCTGGTGGTACCGCTTGTCAGGAAAGGGGATGGTAAGATGGTAGAAGAGTACAGAGGGATCACTCTCATGCCAGTGGGTTATAAAATATACGCAGAAATTCTAAGAAAAAGGTTAGAGAATCTGATAGAAGAGAAACAAAGTATTCCACACAATCAGACGGGATTTAGAAAAGGGATGGGGACAACAGATAACATTTACGTACTCAACTATTTGGTTAACAGAAACTTAGGGAGAAAAAGAGGGAAATTAGTCGCCTTGTTCGTAGATTTTAAAGCAGCTTTTGACTCAGTGAATAGAAAAGTGCTATGGCAGGCAATGAAAGAGAGGGGAATGGAAGAATGGTTGGTGGAGAGGATAAAGGAAATTTTTACTGAAACCAGGATTAGGGTGAAGATAGGGGGGAAAAAGGGGGAGGTTTTCTGGACAGGAAGAGGTCTAAGGCAAGGGTGCCCGTTGAGTCCGCTACTATTTAATATGCTGCTGGCAGATTTAGAGAAGAAGCTAAAGGAGAAAGGGAAAGGGGGGACGATTTTGGGTAATAGCAAACTATATTCTCTAGCGTACGCGGACGACGTAGTTCTATTAGCAGACGATGAGATGGGGATGAACCTAATGATAAGAATTTTCGAAGAGTATGTGGGAACAAAAGAACTGACGGTGAACGTAGGGAAGACAAGGTGATGTGCTTCAGAAATAGAAAGTCCAAAATAGGTTACGTTTGGAAGATGAACGGACAAACAGTGGAAAGTGTGGAGGAGTGCTGTTACTTAGGTTTTTGGTTTGAGGCAGGAGGGGGAAATGAGGTACAGGTGAGGAAAAGAATCGAATGTGTGAGTAAAGTAATGGGCCAAGTATGGGGTATAGGAAAGAGAAGGTTCAATGACGATTGGAGAATGAGGGTTTGGATGTTTGATGCGTTGGTTTGGGCGGTGTTGCGTTATGGAGTGGAGGTCTGGGGATGGAAGGAATATAGGAAAGTGGAAAGCATGCATGAGAGATTTCTGAGATGGGTAATGGGGGTTAGTTGGAGTTGCCCAGGATACATGTTAACGGAAGAAATAGGAATAGGAAAAATGGTAACTAGACAAATTAAGAGAGCCTGGAAGTTTGAAGAGAAACTGAAAGTTTGAAGAGAAACTGAAAAGGGGAGAAGGGAGCAGAATAGCACAAGTGTGCTTGGACGAAGTTCGGAATAAGGAGACGAGAGGCAATTTGGGAAATTCGAAATGGGAGGAAGAAAGGAAAAAAATGAGGAGGGCTTGTGATATACAAGAATGGGTACTGGAGTGGGAGAACATAAGAGTTAGAGCTATTAGCAAAACAAGGAGAAGAGAGATGGATAAAGATTATGGATTCGAAGTACAATAGATGGTATATGATGGTCAAAGGGTTAGCGGAACCAGAATATTTGCAAAAAATAAAAAAGGAAGACAAATGGAATAGAGTGGTACGGTTTAGAATGGGAGAAGGAGTGAGATCCTGTAGATATTGGATGGATGAAGATGACAATCTGTACAGAGTATGTGGATACGAAATGGAGTCATGGGCACATGTGTTAGAGAGGTGTGCAGGGGAGGAAGATGGACACTTGAGTGTGGATGAGTGTGTAAGATGGATTTTGGATGGTAATGGACAGGGAGTGACGTGGATGAAAAAAATGGAAGAAGTGAGAGAAAGCAAGGGAGCAGGGCAGAGCCAAACGGGTGATCCTGTCTAAAGGAAAGTAACTAGCAAAAATTTTTAATTTTTAAATCGGTAAAAATGTATTTGATGGTAAGAGAAAACGGAAGCCCTGGAAGATCGCTCATTTGTAGAAGTTTAAGAACCAATAGTTATAATATTATTGTTATTTAAGTAAGGCGAAACATTAGAATATAAGCAGCGGTTAAGTTAGGTTAAGGATGAAATGTAAATATGTGTACAGGGAGCGGAGGCCCTCAAACCCGTAAAAGGGAAAGATTAAATATACATACATACATACATACATACATACATACATACATACAATTAGTCATTTTTTTGTTAAAAATTCGCCTTTTTACATTCTCATCTAGAGAAGGTATTAGATTTGTGTAAAATTTGACCCCCCCGGTTTTGTGAAATGTCCACGTTTTGAGACCCCCTGAACCCAAAAAACAGGTTTTTACGAATGTGTCTGTCTGTATGTATGTATGTATGTCTGTCTGTGAGCACGATAACTTTCGAAAGAATTGACTGATTCGATTGGCCTTTGGTATACTCTTTTAGTCTTCCAAACTAAAGGTCAAGTTCGTTGGCCAGCCATTTTGGATGAAAATTCAAAAAGTGAGAACATTTTGAAAATTTTTTAAACCATTTTTTTTTCAAAATTTGGAAATTATATATACGGCCTCTTATAGTAATCAAAAATTCAATAATTTTATTCTCATGACATTTTTCGATAAAATGACAATTTTCAGAGTTACAGCATTTTCAAAATCCAAAAGAAAAAACGAAAATTCACATTTTCAGCCAAACAACGCACGATACGAAAAAAAGTCAGGACAAGAAAAGTGTTTCTTTTTGCACGCCCTACAAGATTATCATAATGACTTTTTGAATTTTCTTGAAAAATCGAAAATTCACATTTTTAATGTACAAGAAATAATGAAAAATCCAAAAAATCAATCTTACGGTCAAACTATGCAAGATACGACAAATGATGGCTGGACTAAAATTGTGCATTCAAAAAAGATCTACAAATTTCTCATGGGTCATTTTTTGATAGGATGTGTAGTTTTTGTTTTATTCGTAAAAAATAACATTAATAGTGAAAAAA
>CAKNYM010047559.1:150609-172649 GCA_932195095.1 Andricus curvator | reverse complement strand
TCCAATCCAATCCAATCCAATCCAATCCAATCCAATCCAATCCAATCTAATACAATCCAATCCAAGTCAATACAATCCAATAAAATCCCATTCAATTCAATTCTCGAGATGAAAGACGAGCACTGCAATTTATACGCGGCAAAGTGCCACTTAGGGGCGTCTGCATGCCAAATTTGGGGACACTGCACTCATCGTACCATAAAGTACAGATACAAATGTCCGTCAGTCAATCAGATCACAGTGTCAGTTACTTTATAGTACGCTGTACCCTAAGTAAAAATTTTACGGCCTAGGCTAACAAGTGCTATTTTAGATATCGTTCACAGTACCTAAAATCGCACTTATGATGGCGGTGTGTTGAAAAGATTATTTCTTTATAGCGAATACCTATAAGTTAAATGATATTTTTGTCTCGTGACGCTTTACCTGTACATGAAAAAATATACTGTCCCTAGCGGACTGCGCGACCGTAAATTGACCACATAGTGACGCTTTCTTTCATTGGGCCCGCTAGGTCATATTTTTGTCCTTTTTCACATTTATTTAAGACCAGGAGGAGAAATGTGCAGGATGTAAAAGGCGTTTATCTTTTGACTAAGATGAGTGAACCACTACTGAGGTTTTCTCGGCCATTGCTACTACGTTGCGTGGCCCTGTTATCTTACAGTGGTGTGGATACATCCTCGCCCAACCCAGTCTTGGGGTACACGAGATATTCTTCTTCACCAGCATCATCGTCAGTGTCAATGCCTAAACTAGTTCAACTATTTCACAAGCATGCTTGAGCGTCTCCTGCCTATTTTACCCAATCCGACCCACTGTCGAGGGTAATTCTTATAGGTAAAATAGCTAAGAAATGCGGAATATCATCATGCTAAGATGTAGGTAAACGTCAGTTGTACACCTTTCCTGGCAAGACTGGGAGGAGAAATCTGCAACATGTGAAGCTTTTATATTTTGACTAGGATGGGTGAACCATTACGAGAGTTTTCTCGGTCATTGCTACTACGGCGGCGTGGCCTGTTATCTCACAAAGGTGATACATTCACAGGATACATCCTAGCGCAAACCAATCTTGGGCTACATGAGATGTCCTTCTCCACCAGCATTATCGCCAGTGCTTAAACTACACCAGAGACTCGCTATTTGAACGCGCGATCGGACGCGTTTTATGAATTCCTAGAATTGCTGGTCCCCACAGTTTCTCAGGGGGCAGGGCGAGAGACGGTTGCGACTCCGCCTCTGAAGGGACGCATGCACTATACTACTCAGTCAAGTAGATTGCGCAATATTATGGAAACAGTTCAGGCGGCCCTGAGTACGTTTCGCTGTACGCGTTGAATGAACAAGGTCATTTTCAGGCAACCCCCGAGATTGTTCATCTATCGAGTCTCTGGTGTAGTTCCTGTTGATCCACGACATTTCTGCCGTGCAAATTAAATAAAGCGTATCTGCAGTTCGGATGAGTCATCTGTCACTTTTACGAATCCTTAAAATGGCATTTAAAAAGCCTCAATTCTTGCAGTTTTTATGAACATCCATTGTATTGCAAAATGGATATTCAATAAATACCATGAAAATTAAGGCTATTTGATTCTAATTTTAAAGTTTATTAAATTTGACATATGACTTATTAGAACTGCAGACACGCTTTATTTCACTTGCATGGCAGATATTGGTGTTAAAAAAATATAATGCCGAAAATGTACCTATCCTGGCAAGACCAAGTTAAAATCCAACTTCCACGTGGTGGTGCAGCGTGTGACGGTAAATAATTTGTCGTTTTGCTGAGTTGTTCTAGTGGTGGTTGCTCAGATGCTTAATGCTGCTGATCGTGACCTTGTAGGTATAGTTAATGCCTCGAAAACACCTATCGCACTACCACCTATCGCGACTTCCCCTACTCGCTTTGATCCCATTACCGAGTTTTCAAAAAATGTGGAAATTTAATGTAACATATTTAATAAGTTAATTTCAAATATGAGGATAAAGCGCAAGGGAAGAACGATTTTTGATGTGGCGGGCGACCTCACCTATCGCAAATCCCAGTCCCAGACTTTCGCGATAGGTGGGAGGGCACTGTAAAGCAATTTCAAGTCATTAAAAAGTCAATCAGGTTTTGAACAATAATTTCGAGGAGTTTCATAGGATTTAAAGTGATTTCTATATATTTCGAAGAATTTCAAAGGATTTCTAGGGATTGCAAAATATTTAAAAAGATTTCAATTAGATTTTTAAAAAATTTACGGGATTTCACGGGCTTTTCTTTTTTCATAATATGTCCCCTAAGCGAGAACACTTTCGCAGTTTATCTACTTATACTATTACATAACCATTATTTACAAATATTCAATCTTTTGAGCTAGATGAAAAGGGATTATCCGTAACCTTTTGGTAATAAGAGGATACAGATTGCAGGTTAAAAATGCAAATAAAAGAAATAAAAAAGACAGATCAATGGGTGGAATGGCGATGAGAGTAAGAAAGGAATGTACAACAGGGGATGATAGGAAAGAGATAATAGATCAAAAAGAAGGATTAATAGTGGAACAAGAAAAGATCGGAGGAGAGAGGTGGAAGATAGTGGGGTTGTATGTAAAAAGTGATATGCAGGAGAAATCAGAGGCGATAAGAGAACAGGAGATAGAGGAGGAAGGGAATGGGGAGGAGAGGGAGGGAGAAAATCCAAAGACAAGATACTGAATAGGGAGGGAAATAAATTGTTGAAGAGTTTGGATGAGATAAGATCGTTCATCTTAAACGGAAATATAAAGGGGGGTGAGAAAGGGGAATATGCACGCTTAGGAAGAGGAAAGGGAAAGGTAGTTGATTACGTGATAGTGGACGACGAGCTAAGAGAGAAGGTCAAGAATCTAGAGTAGCGGTTTATATAGATTCAGATCACTTTCTCAAAATAGTGACATTAGAGCAAGAAAAGAGAAATAACAATAAGGGGAAAAAGGAAGTAAAGTTAAAAAGAACAGAAAGAGGAGATTGGTCAATAGAAGAGAAATAAGGGTTTAAGGAAAAGGTCAAGAATATCTAAACAGGAGAGGAAAATCCAAATGAAGAGATGGAAATTATCATAGGAGAAATAAAAAAGTACTAGAGTGCACAAGCAAAGAAGAGCTTAGTAATTGAGGGGGTAGAAGTAGATGAGATGAGGATTGTAAAGAGAAGAAAATGAAAAAAAGGGGAAAATAGCGGAGAAGAATATAGGAGAAAAAAGGAGTACACTGAACTTTGCTGGGGTGGAAGAAGAGGCTTAGAAGGTAGTAAATAGAGAGAGAGAGAGAAGGAACATAGCAATGAAAGAAATATTCAAGGCGTTAGGAATAATGAAAGATGGAAAGGCACCTGGTATAAATGAGATTCTGAATAAAGTCTGGAAATAGGGTGAGAAAGAACTGATGCCCGCAGAGAACAAAGGCAAATGGAAGGAAGTTGATGATTATAGGGGAGTGACGCTTATGCCAACATTCTATAAAGTATATTTAACTGTTTAATCGGAGAGGTTGGAAGAAGATGCCGAGGAAAAAACATAGAGCCACCGAATCAGACAGGATGTTGGAAAGGAATGGGGGTGAAAACCACATATATGTCTAAATGATTTGGTAATTAAAAGAATTAAAAGGGTGAAAGCGGGAATGAAAGTAATGTTCGTGGACTTAAAGGCGGCATTTGACTCATTGGACCAAGTCGATAGAAAAAGTTATTCTTAAAAAGGGATAAAAGAGGGTTATATAAAGAGAATATCAGAAGTTTAAAAAACTCGTCGCGAGTCGCCTATTTTGTGCACTTGTATCACAAATAGATATTCTTTTTCTCTCTCAAAATTTGTCATAAGTTTTAGCTAGGTCCTACTCCCACCTGTGCAAACAGGGAGTATCAGGAACAAGTTGAAATCTCGGTCAGGGAGAAAAATTCAAATTTTTCTACTCATACATTGGGCTATAAATCTCTACGTCTCTGGCAATCCCTGCCGCATTGAAGAAATACTTAGCTAGGAATCACTTGAATTTAAACGTAGAAAATACCAAGATAATGAAGTTTAGAAAAGGACGGGTTAGGAAAATAGAATGCACTGTGAGATGGGAGGGTGTACAGTTAGAAGAAGTGAAGAAGTTCAAATATTTGGAATATATCTTGCAAACAAAAGGAGATCGTAGAGCTCACATAAGAGATGGAGTATAGGAAAAAGAAGATGTAAAAAAGATTAAAAAGGAAAATCTGGTTATATGATAGGCTGGTATTGCCGGTATAAGGATATATGGAGCAGAGACATAAGGATGGAAGGAAAGAGAAGAGATCAAGAGGTTACAAGAAAGGTATATCAGGTGGATGCTTGGGTTTGACCCGAGAACGCCTGAATATGTGGTAAGAGAAGAAGCGCAAAGTGATGAATTAAGTACTAGAACGGAAAAGAGGGCATTTGAGTCGAGACAAAGCTGAGGGAAGAAAAGGGAGGGGAGTTAGAGAAAAAGTGCTTCAAGAAGGTAGAAGGGAGGAGATGAAGGGCTCAAGAATTAACGAGATGGGAAGAAGAAAGTAGGGAGTTCTTTAGTGCTAGAGATATAGGAGACGGGATCGGAGTAAAATATGAAGAATTGGAGAAAAGAGACAGGGAAAGACAATTAAAAGAAAGATGGGTGATGATTGAAGAATCAAAATATAATAAATATTATGAGATAATTGAAAAGAAAGGAGTACCAAAGTATTTAGAAGAGGGCTGGGGAGAGAGGAGATGCACCATAATAGCAACATTTAGATGTGGAAATGAGGTCACATAAGCGTTAAAAAAAGAGAACAGAAAGTGCAAAATCTGTATATGGGAAGAGAAAACGTGGGAGCATGTATGGGAAGGATGTAGGAGAGGAATGGAAGACAAGGGAAGCTGGCAAGAGAATGTGGTAACGATTTTAGGGGAAAATACACTGAGTGAGGAGTGGAGGAAATAATTGGAAGGGGCTACAGGAGCGAATGAGAAAGAATGGAAGAGTAAATTTCACAGTTTTTTTTTCAATTTGTTAATTAATTATGATGGATTTAAAAAATGCTGATATTTTAAATTATTTTAAGGGATTTTATGGGGTTTCAGAGAAATGTATAGGATTTCATTAGCTTTCAGATAATTAATGATTAATTAATAATTTTTGTTTAAAAATGTCCGCTATGTAAATTGAACAATAGGGATGACTTAATACACAGGTATTTGCTCGTAAATAATGTTTGTGTTTCTACTTCAAGCATTTCATATTTAAATAACGAGTTAAATTAAGAAATGTAGGATAAATTCACGCTTCCTAAAGAATAAAATGTAAAGTGCTGTATATTGAAGTTCCCTTTAACCGATCGACATCCACAGAAACGTCTTACTTTTACAACTGACTATAAAGACGCAACTTCCGGATGCTAGTAATATACGAGATAAGTTTGTAATATCCTTTTACAGCGGCGAACGCTTTATTTAATACGCCATGAAAGTTGCAAATGCCTGGTTGGTACGTACATTCGCTCCGTTCACCGTTTCCGCAGTTTCTCAATCCTCCCTTTTATCCGAAACTCTCACCCTTTGTCTCCCTTTTACTACCTCCAAAGTGAATTGTTTCGTGCGCAAAGCATTACCGGGGCTTTAGATTCAAGCGCGCCAAGCTGAAGAAAAAAAGAAGAGAGCGTGTACTGGGTGGTGATCATTACAAGACACCCGAATTGCGTTAGGGGATGCGCGGGTTCCTTTTTCGTCCCCGCCATTTGCATATTTACGACTCTGATCTTTGCATCCTCTCCTGGCCGTGGTATTTGTGCTACAGACAATCGAGAACTCTTATTTGTGTTCTGAGAACAATTGCTATGAAGAAGTCTACAACTTATAAGGGGCCGCTCAAAAACTACGTCACACTACCAAAGGGGGGGGGGGGATTGACAGGTTTTGTCACGTTTTGTGACGTAGGAGGGGGCGGAAGGATTTACGAAGACTGTGATATCACACATGGAAAATATAAATATGAATATAAATTGTTGAAAATGCTTGAACAAATGAAAATTAGTCAATTTATCTTACAATTAAACCATCTAAATAAAGACTTTACACTCTTTCCCCTTTTCCCCTCTTTCTCGTTTTTCGCTTAAACGCGAGCTGAATTAGTAGAACCCAATAAGAAAATCCAAATATTTTTCATTTAAAGTTAATTCTTTTTAATTAAACAGTCCACTGTTATATTTTTGGTTCAGAAGTCCTCTCTTTTGGTTAATAATTCCACAATTTGGTTGGAAATTTATTTATTTTGTTGTAAATTCGTCAACTGTTTAGTTGATAATTAATCAATTTGGTTGAAAACTTAATTACAATTTATTGTGATTGCTCGGTGTAAATAAATTTTAAGTTATGTGACTTTTGGGGAGAATGAAAATCATGTCAGATAATAATGCAAATAAATACAAATTATGGCAAATGGTATTTCGGATAAACGAAAATTAGCCAGTAATAAAAATTCATAAAAATGAAAATTATGCCCTATGGTAATTTGAAAAAATAAAAATGTGGGCAAGAGGTAATTCGGGGAAAAAATCATACCAAATAGTCATTTGGATAAATTAAAATTAGGGCAAAAGATAATTCAAAAAATGAAAATGATGCGAATGATGATTCGTGAAAATAGTAATTAGGTGATATGAAAATTATCACACAAAAGAAAATTATGGCAAATGGTACTTCGAAAGAATCAAAGTAATGGTATACAAAATCGGACAAATGAAAATTATAACAAATGGTAAGTTGAAAATTTTATACGTATTTCCAATGGTAATTACAAAAAATGAAAATTATGTCCAATTGTAATCTGGCAAAAGAAAAATTAAGGAAAATGGTGAACGGTAAATTTAGACTAACTAGCTGATCGGTAAAAAAATGTGGTCAATTGGGGATAATTTGTATTCGTTCGAATGAATTTTGGAAATAGAAATATCAAGATGAGTAGAACTTGGGGAGCATAAAAAGAACTTTTTTCTTAATCATTTTTTTTCTTCGTAAAAGGGTTCTGTGGAATCTTCATTGTGATTTTCTTGACAGATCCTTGACAGGTCCTGACACTTGGCTTTGAAGGTTTATTATTCGGCGAGAAAAAGTCGCAAATTTGTGAGAAAACAGGAGAAATGACCGTCAACTTTTATTACGTCGATTTTGAAGTCCTCCACAAGTGTAAAAATTAATATCAGAAATTTGAAAAAATTCATGAGTATTTTTCAACATGTAATTTACAAATGGCAATTTTTGTTACTTCAATTTTATTATTATTTTAATCAGCAGAGCTACAGATGTAAAAAATAATTATCTGGGCTCTGTATAGAGAGTTTAAACTGAAATCTAGCTTGAAAGAAGCATCTCGATTCACCGGTTTCATCTCAAAAGTTAAACGGTTAATGATAATTATTAATGTCTGAATTAAAAACGTCTGAATAATCACGATTATAATGAGTTTCAATACTGAAAAACTTGTAATGGAAAAACGTCCTATGGCTTTCGGCAGTAGGCGCTGCCCAAACCATCTCAACAAATTTCTTTTAGTCTTGTCAAACAGTGTTTCTTTTACACCACATTCTTTAAGAATCCTCTCATTACTGACTTTGTATATTAGCGTTTTGCCGCAGACATTTTGCAGGAATTTCATGCCAACGGCGTTAATTTTACTCTTATCCTTTTCTTGCTAGGTCTTGGTCTCGCTACCGTACATCACAGTGGGTGTACGAACAGAATTATACATTGACATTTGAGCTTTATTTGTTATATTATTACTTCTAAATTGGCTCCTACACACTTCCTACCATCGTTTATGCGTCTGTATATTTCTCCATCGATCATTCCGTCAGGAGTAAGTAAATTACAAACATAAACGTACTTATTCAATCTGTTCTGTCCTCTCATCGCCTAAGAGAATGTTGCATACCGTTTTTTTCACCGTTTTCTTCTAACAACATACTTTTTGTTTTATTCACGTTAATTTCAAGACCCATGTTCTTCATGCTAGTATTCAGTCTGCTCAACATTCTCTGCAGGCCTTCGATTGACTCTGCCATAACAACCTTATCATCTGCAAATGCTAACACGCGCACCTTCACTGTCCCGAGATCCACACCTTCTTCTTCTAAGAGGGTTTTTTTTTCTGTGATTTGTGTCGAGTTAAATATCTGATCCGTACATGATCTTCCTGGCATAAATTCACATTGGACTTCCCTCATCTTTTCTTCTGTTATTTTCATTACCCTATAAATTAGTATTTTTGAATATGTTTTGCTTCCGGTACTTAATAAGCTGATGCTTCTGTAATTATTACAGTTGCTTTTATGGAACTTCTTCCATTCCATACACAAATTGATTAACACGCACAACCTGTGAAGTGTGTATTTGCCACCGCATTTAAGCATTTCAACGTTAATATCGTCTACACCAGCAGCCTTACCATTCTTTAAGTTCTAAATTATATCCCTAACCTCACAGATACAGATTCTTTCGAGCGAGTTTTCCAACGTACCGTATATATGTCGCAGTTGTGCAGTTCCATAGTTTCACATCCCAATAATTCCTTGAAAAAGTCTTTCAAAGCGTCTTGTATCTCGTATGTATCATACAGGTGTACCATTTCATCCTTGCTACTTCTTATGCCGACTAACTCTGTACTACTACTTCCTTTTATAATGATCAACGCCAATTTCCAAAATAGTTTCTTGCTTCCTTCAAAATAGATTTGTATTTTCTTCTCTCCTTCCACTTTGATTTTATCTTCAAATTCTTTAACTTGTATTTCTACTTTCCTGTTTTTGTCTCTATAATCATTTTCAAGTATATTCCTATCCTCATTGCTAAGGCTAGTAGAATGATTCTGTACCCATGATAGCAACCTATAGTATCATTTGAAGTGTTTCAGAAGGCGTCTATTACTTCTCTTCTTTCATCAACAACTGGGACGTAGCACATTATGATAAATAATCTTCAGATTATCACTCTAAGTCTAAACGACAACAATCTGGGGGATACAAATCCATGCCTCTTGACATGTTGTGTTGCTCTCTCATTCATAATGAGACCGACACCTTGACTACCATGTGATTCACTATCTACTCCTGACCATAGTTCGAGTCCGTTTTTTAACTCCCCATTTTCTATCACTCTAATATCGCATCCCTTTTTCTTTGTTTCAGGTACCATAAAATATCTGGTTTCCTTACGTGCATAGTTTCGCGTTATTCTCTTTCCTTAAGATAATTCACCCCTCTATCATTCTAAACACCCAGTCTCCACTGAGCGCCTGAAACTTTACCCTTACGTCAGTCCCGCCAAACTTCGGTCAGTGGAGAGGGAGTGTAGGGACAGCACTAGAACCGAAAGAGTCATGCTTGGTTTGTGTTGTATACTGAAAAGAGCACCAGCTTTAAAGAGATTAGCAATGAAAAAAAATTCCTTGTTTCGTATGGTCTTATCCGCCCATCCCCGGCTGCCTCTAGATATACCACCAAAAACAAGAGGCACTTTTAGTTTCGCGGCTAAGCCTTTCCTGTGCAAATGAATTAAATTGTTCTTATACGGAAAAATAATTTCAAAAACAACTGTGCAAAAATGAATTGATTAAATGGAAAATTAATATTTTATTTTTCGTGAGTGAAAGATTTCATCATTAATTCTTAATTAATTAAATAATTATTGATTCTTTTATTACTCAACACGTTTCACGTTCATGAATCAAATAACTTGATAATAAATTAATAATCCACATAAAGTTGAGTTTTTTTATGGTATCCTGGGTCTTCTGGGTGTGTCCGCGACGTATACTTTGAAGTCAACAATTTTCGCAAAAAAATCCTTAAGGAATTCTAAATACACCATGTGCTTAGAATTGAGATGAATAACGACGATTCGAAGGTTCCAAGCAATATCTTGATTTTTACTCCACTTTCATGCAAAAATGTACCGTGGTGGATACCCGGGTATCCGTGTGTGCACACTAGGGTTGAAGAATCTTGAATTTCCGTTTGAATTAAATTGTGAATTTCATCGACGGTAGTCTATCAATCAGTAAAGATCATTTCATAATTATTTGATTTTCTTCCTAGAGGGTTCCTTTGGATCCTACAGATTCTCTTTATTGACTGATGGGAGACTTCCAACATCCTAGAGTTAGTGATCCAATGATTGACAATAAATCTAATGTATATAACGATTGTAATAACACTGGCAAAGCTCATGTTTAAAAAGGAAGCTTTTCTAACCAAAAAGGTCATTACTCCGTTATGTAGAAATAGTAAAACAAAAGCCTTCAAAAACCAGTAGAAACAAAGAAACTTGAAGTTGAACGGATGGAAGAACAACATTAAGAGAAGCCACGGAGGGTAAAGAGTGGTATTGCCGACACTTTTCTAGTGACCGACAATATGCAATAAAAATGCTCTCATTAAAATTATGAATTATGGGGATTGTAAGTTGTATTTCAATATTTGTTTAATAAAAGATTAGTGCATTTATATTTATTTAATAATATTTTTTGCTGCCATCTACAGAAGGACATGTTGACACTGTAAAAATTAGTGATGTCCTTACTTTGAAAGTACTGTGAAACTTAGAAGAAAACATATTTCTCATCGTGTAGTCCTTTCAGAGGTTAGTTTATTATGTTTAGCAATATAATTAAAAGAATATTATTTTGAAACTAAAGTATATGTAATATATTTGTAATATTCTTATCGTATCTTTATACCAGTGAACGACATAAGTATCCATCAGTGAATGACACCCAACATACGGAAGTTTTCAGGGAATTATACACACTATTATTATTGATATTCGTGTTCTTATGATTTCTGTTTGTTTTCTTCGTTTCTGGTAAATCTCTTTCTATTAATCTTCAATGTTTAGTATCTATTTAATTAGTTTTAGATTTTTGAACTTCACAATCAATCACCAACACCTCAGAATGAATTTGGCAATGTCGTGAAATGAAAGACTGAACATAACCACACAATATCTAAGGTATTCCTTTTCGACGAAAACGTCCTCTATTCATATAGAAACGTCCATAATTATATAAAATGATGTTCTTTATTGTCTAGAGTAACTAAATTACATAATATTTTCTAGGAATAACTTTCTAATTTGTTCTAAATTCTAAATACATACACGTGTTGTTCACTAAATGTGGAGTGTAGTTCACTGGAAATATGGGGCTTTTCACTGAATTTGAATAAATTATTTAAAAATAAATATAATAAGAGTTTGGCAAATAATCACTATATAGATGGATGCTGTATAAAAACGGAAAAAATCTGCCCTTTCATCTGAATTCATCTTCGTTACCAGATAATAAGCACATAAATTAATATTCTTGTTTTTCTGAAAACTTTCTCTTAAGGTGTCGGTTAGGGTGACCAGAAAAAAACACTTTTGGGTTTTTCAGGAGTGAAGGGCAAATAACGGTAGTTTATACGATTGTAGAAGCCAGATTTTTTTTTTTAATTTTTAACAATATTTAGAGGTGGCCCATCGTCTTTGAAGTTCTTATGTAATTAACATGGGCAAACTCAACTATTTTTTCATTTAAGATTTTAACCACGAAGTTATCCACTTTTTAATTTGAACTTTCAATATGTTGTTCTTGAGGTTCTAAGAATCCACATAATAACATTTTTTCAATAAAAAATTCATAAAAAACATTAATTACGGTTGCTTAAAAAGTGCCATTTTCACTGTTTTCTACTGTTTTCAAAGACTAATAACGGCCGTAATAATATACACCTTATAATGAAATTTTGAGAATATTTTCCTCGAAGGTTGAAGATCATATTTTCTAAAAAAGTAGATTAGGAAAAATATAAATAAGCCTGCAATAATGAAAACAAATCTGAGTAAATTTTTGAAATTTGACAGGTCTACGACTTAAGCTGTTTAATTTTCGGGGCGGAGCGCTCATCAGCTCGGTCATAAAAGTCGATCCCAGTGGGTCCTGACACAATAAGCTCATAAAGCAGACCCTTTTTCGGCAAGCGTTCTTTAGCCATATTTCCCTTTTTCAGAAAAGTGAGTAATAATAATTCAGGGGACGCTAACTAATCCTGTTATAAAGTCACATCGATGAAAAGAGCTGAGGTTGAACCTTTACGATCGACTCTTCACTTACCGAAATTGTCAGCTTTTGCAATGACAACTTTCAAAGACGATGGGCCACCTCTAAATATTGTTTAAAATTAAAAAAAAAAAATCTGGCTTCTACAATCGCATAAACTACCGTTATTTGCCCTTCACTCCTAAGAAACCCAAAAGTGTTTTTTTCTGGTCACCCTAGTGTCGGTAATATATTACCGATTATATATGGATAGTTTTTTGCTGCCGTCGGAAATCCTGTTCTAATAAATTGAATCTGAGCAAATTTGGTTGGCTTATTTTCTTTCGTTCTACAAGTCTCTTTTGTTCTGAAGGAAATTACGAGTGGAATTTAGCATTAGGTTCCAATATGTTGTGTCTTATCGACAGGTTCACCTTCACCCCGGCTGAGTCGCGTTGCCTTGCAACTCTTGCCTGTATAGCTTGCGCATAATTTTCTCGTAGGAAAGCGGCAGAGCAAGCAAGAAAAGGGGAGACAATGACTAACGTTAATGTCCAGCCCATAAAGACGCACTAACTGCACTGCAATGAGACGACGAGCGATATACGAGCCGTTTAAATGGATAAAGAACAAGGCCCCATGTTCGCTTCATTCTCTCCCATCCTAGGGCAAAGCCGAAGCCGCATCTTGGTGTCACTGTACTCCCTCGCCACCAAATGAAATCATAATTCTCTCTTAGGGTGGCGTTATTTAGTCAGCACGCACGTAATTACAGCCTGGAATGAAAAACCCACAGCGATTTATGGGTCACTGTATAACCTTTTAGTAGCTAACACGTCACAAGCCTCTGTCAGCTTTCATTATTTATCTCGACGCTGTAGCTAAAGACCTTCAAAGGCATCGTTTTAACTAGGCTGAATTAAAAATATTGGGATTGATGATTTTAATTAATGGGCGCTACATTTATTCTCTTGGGAAGTGATTAATCTATTTTAAATTTATTAAGCTTTCTCTTGTAGCTCTTGATAAATAAAAACGAAATAAGTAATTTTGATTGCCTTTTGAATTATTATGCATTTTAGTTATTATAAACATGAAAGTATTAGAAGGATTTAAAGTGACATTTACAAGTCAGATTAGACATGTTTCCAACTCCTGCTACTCTGTATAATTCACTTGTGACGTTAACGTTAACGCAATCTGATACATGGGTTCATACACATGTGCAACACATCAGATGTGACGTGACAGATTAGAGTAGGGTTCTCACACCTAATGCCAATCGACTAGAGATTATAATTACTTGATGCGTGGGCAAGCAAAACATTATCGCATAATTGGTATCACAAAGAAAGTCTTAATATGAATATTAGGGTGACCCTTAAATACATGGTCAACGTTTTTTCAAAATTCTTTTAATCCCATACACAGGATTCGTTCTGATTGACAAAAAAATTATGCATTCCAAATTTCAGCTAAATCGGTTAATATTTGCTCCTCCCGCACACTTTACGGAGAAAACGGTTGTTTACCTATTATGTACATCTAGATGATTATTGTGAACTTATTTAATATTCAAATATAGGACAGACATCTAGGATGTTAAAGGTTCGAATCTGTAGATATTAAAAGACGCGCGACAGAATTTTCAACTGTTCAAAGGTTTTTCTGGAGACACACGGACAAAATTTGTCTTGTAAAAAGTGTAGAAATAGTCATGAAATCTTGGACGGGTACCAAAATGTTATTATTCTTAAAAGACTTTTAGTATGTATGTATAAGATTTTAAACATTTGAATAATAAATGCAAACAAGTCTTGTGATTCTTGATAGTGGTCGGGGAAAACAAGTTTTCTATATTAGTTGCAAATATTTTTTATTCGGTTCAAAAGAATATTCATAAATGCCTAAAGTGAAAAATGGTTCGCTGTTATTGCACGAATTCCCAGACAGTCTGATCAAATCTATCTTGACAGTCGACAGTGCGCAATAAAGATTGTTGTGAAATTAGGTCAAAAAAGAAACATTTTTTCCATGATTTTAATATATTTATTTTTAAGGATTATCCAATCTTTCTCTTTTATTCTATCAATGCTAATTTTTGTTCTAATAATACATTTTCTAGAACATACTATTGAATATGATTTTCTCTCCATCTCACTGGTTAAAATTAGAAATTTTAATATTTGAAATCAGAAGAAATCTAAAATTCTTGAGATAGAAGCAACTTTTACCTTTATATCGAGAAAAGAAGAAATTTATAACGCAAAATTAATTTTATTACTCGCCATTAAACATCTCACCATTTAGTTTTTCTTCAAATTTAAGGAAAATTTTGAAGTAATAAAAACTTGCGCAAAATGATTTTCTTTTTGTATTAATTTGTGACTAAAATATTTTGCATGTGCACTAAGGAAAAATCAAAATGACTAATTGTTATAAAATTAATAATTTAATTAAAAAATAGATACTTTCTCGTTATATAATCTTGACAAATCCATTTAAAACCAGGCAAAATTTCAAGAAAAGTCTAGATCATGTTGTCAGAACGATTTTTTATCTGGATATGTTATTCTGGAGTTAAAATAAAGGGACAGTCTTGCACAATCATTGGAAGATATCTTGCTGTTTTTCTAAGCTTCTTAAAACTAGAGTTTCTCAGAAACATCACTTCTAACCGTTTTAATTTTTGTTTGAGAAATAGGTGGTTATATGTACTACATATCTCCAGATTTCAATTTTTGTTAAATTACTGCTTCACAATAAAAAAAATTATTTTTGGAAAATCGAATTTTCGTATTTTTATCGGAAACAACGAAAGGTACAGAAAATGTTCAGACAAAAGTTTACACATCCAGGAAAAAACTGAAAAAAATTCCTCATGCTCTTCTTTGATATCATACATTGTTGACGAGACAAAATCAAATATGATGTTAAAAAAAATTCCTGCCTTAAAAAATTTTTTAGCCCACATCAAACTGATAGGATGCTTTTTTTATATTAGTAGAAAGTTTGTAAAAATATTGTAAAAAATAAAAAAGATGTGATTTTCCTGAAAATCTTCTTTTCGTGTTTTCAAGATTTGATGAAAAAAATAAAGAAGATTTTCTGGAATGCCCCACCTCTTTATTTTTCTCCATATCTGCTCATTGTTTCTGCTTGTATGGGGACGTCGACTGTGGTATGTGGTATTTGGATGTAAAAATAAAGTAGCGCATCGCTTTCCGAATAACAAAAATTTAAGGAAGCTGTAGATAATACCTTGTGCCTGCGTACAATGCATGTCTCCACACTCGGTGCTGCCCTCTAGGCTGGGCACGATAAATCGCCATCCCTATAAGAGGCACCCTATCCGTTTTATGAGGGCTTAACCATTTTTCAGGCCATGACATTTTTTTAAAAATAATTTTTAATTGCTCTCACAAATAGTGCAAAATATCACAAAAGAGCAAGAAGTATTTTTTGAAGAACGTTTCTAGATGTGTAAACTTTTATCTTATTATTTATCTTGTGCTATCAGAAAAATATCTTTTTTCTCCATTTTTTGAAAATGTTGATGATGTTGAAAAGCTTATCACTTTTTTAATTTTCATCGAAATTAAAAATGCTATAAGGATAATAATTTGCAAGTCTTTTTGGCATGTACCAGAAACTTTTACAAAAATGTCTAAAACTCTTAAAAAATATTGTTTGAAATTTCGTAAATGCTCTAACTTTTTGAATTTCTGCACAAAGCCGTAGGGTCGCTGTGAACTTTTTGCACTTGTTGTCCAGGTACTTGTATCATAACATGTCTCTCTATCATGACTCCCAGATATTTACCTCGTTCTGTGATTCTCAGTTGTTGTCCTCCCAGTTTCAGCGTACTCGTGGTTCCCCACTTATACCTTCTGATGAAAAGAACCGCCTATCTTACTCGGATTGACCGATAATCCGGTTTGTTGCATCAGGTATCCACTATCCCCAGTGCTTGCTGCATTACCCCGAAGAGCGCATCCAGATGCTGGCTGCGCACGATGATCAGTATGTAGTCTGCGTAGCTTATAGCGTGGTAGCACTGACTAGTAAATACATGAAGCAGTTCATCCACTACCAAGCACCACATCAGGGGCGATAAGACAGTTTAAACATAAAGTGCTATTACCTTGTTACCCATCATGTTTCAGGTCCACTCCACGACTGCAGTTGGCACACTATGTGCAATAATGGCCGCCCTGATCACCTCTCTAAAGGTGTAGTTGAAAGCTCCTTCGATGTCCATAAAGGTTACAATCGCAAAGCCTTTCTCCTTCAGTTATCCTTCGAATAAGTTTACTGCTCCGCTTAGGGTCGTTTCGGTCGAGTGACCAGCCCTATAGGTGTATTGCTCCTTGTGAACTGGCCTAATTAATAAGCCCTTGTCCCAGATATATCTATCCACAGGTCATTCCACTGTTTTCAGTGGGAAAGATGTGAGGCTGATGGGACGGAAATCATTAAGTGAAGCATAATCGATCCTGCCTGCTTCCGGAATGAAGACTACTCGCGTACCTCTCGATACAATCGGGACACATTATAGTGCCAGACTAGCCCCAGTAAGTATCACGAGTGGCCCTATAATGATCTCTCCGGCCTTCTGTATGAAAACTGGGCATAAGCCATCCGGAGCAGGAGACTTGTATGTCCTGAAAGATTTCAGGGCCCACCTTACCCTGGAGGGGGTAACAATCTCGTGGGTTAGCAGCCGTTTCGGGCCAATTTAAGCCAGAGGCGGCATTGTTTGCCTCAGAGGTGTCACCTCCATTCCCCTAGGCCTTATGAAGCCTGGAAAATGTCCCTTAATCAGGTGAGCCAAGGTCTGAATTTTAAAAGAATATCTTGTCTATTTCAGCCGCCTCTGCCCTTTTTACGATTTCTGTGCAAAAGTTGGTCCAGCTTTCTTGCTTGGCCTAACGTATTGCACCCCTGTGCAATACTGAGATGTCTGAAACTCTCTCTGGTTTCCCTGAAAAGCTCTTCGAGTTTTCCGTTCCACCAGTCTGTCTACCCAGCTTTTCAGACTCTTGTTGGCCGAAAGTTTCTTCTATAAGTGGATTTAATGGCCTTTGTGAAAGTATTGGCTGCCATATCCAAGGTGTCCAAGTCTCTAATTGACATGGGCACTTCAGAATGTGCACTCTTTAGTTCAGTGGAATGCTGGTTCTAGAGTCTCAGTTGCTGCAATAGAGTGTCAGATTCTCAACTTTTCAACTTTGTCTCTAAAACTTCCAGTACAGAGGGTGATGTCAATGACTTCTGCTCTGACCGAATTGTGAAACATCGGGGTATTCACCATGCTCAGAATATCTGAATCTGTAGTAATTAAAAATTCCAGTAGATCATTCGCTCTTGAGTTTGTGTCCGTGCTACCCCACAAAGTATGGTGGGAGTTAGCATCGCACTCCAACAGAAGAGGGAGACCCCTTACCTTGAAGTAGTCTACTTCCTCTAATAGTATAGTCTTTAATAGAAGTTCCTCTAATGGGTTGGTTTTGCTGTCATATGGAAAGTAGGCCAATCCTATGACTAGCGTTCTAATTCCTTTAAGATCTATGGCTATCACCGTCAGATCTCTCGAACATAGTTCTAGCAGCAAAACAACGTTGGCACCCTTCATCAGTATGTAGGCCCTTGGTTTGGCCACCTTGCGGTTCCTGTAATAAAAATCAGCCCCCCCCCCCCCTAGTCCCCTAATGGTATCTCGAACTAACCAAAGTTCTTGGATTAGTATGATATTTGTGTGCCTCACAGCCATGTCCCTCTGCAGAACCACAGAGGCGCCTTTGCTGCGATGCAAGTTAATCGCGAGAAGGGTTAGGCCGGGAACAGTCATTCAGGTCTGCCCCCGATCTTCCTCTGTACCGATAGGCTTTTCCTGTCCCTGAACGACAAACCTAAGGCTGACTTATCCAAGGTGGTAGAAGGACCTTTTTTTGAGGAGCGCAAGAGTTCTCTTCTGGGACTCAGGAATCTGAACAACTAGGAGTTGTTGAGAAACTCCTGTTGTGTTTTCTCCGTGAGGTCGATCGTATCTGACGATTCACCAGAACGATGTCTTCAGTGAGGGGTTGAATCCCTCCAAGCGTCGAAGGAGCACAGACAGATCTTGCAAATTACTTGAGATCCACCCCCTGGGTCCACTGTCCCCTGAGCCCTTTTTTCTCTTCTGGGTCTCAATGCTGGTCGTCGGCGTTGCTGCTTCCGATGCTCCAGCCACTGCAGTCACCCTTCTAGCCTTCTGCGCTTGCCTCTTCAATTTCCTTTTCAGAGAACTGTTGATGCCTTTTTTTTGGGGGGGGGGGACTTATTGTATGTTCCCGTCTCCATAGCTTCATTCCTAGGGACCGTCTATCCCTCAGCTACCGAAAAAGCCGGGGGTACAGCCGCCGCCTGTGTTTGGCTAGCCGTAGAGACAGTTTGAGAGAAAGAAATTATGTTAGACCTATTCGGGCCCAACTTTTCTTCCCCCCACCCCATGCCACCTCCTGCCCTGCGTCCGCCCCTGTAGAGCCCCGCATGCAAGGGTAAGACTGATTACTCGGGGAGGTTGTCCGGTGTCCCCGAGAGGCCGTTAGGAATGGCCATAGGCCATTCCCGTTCGGATTCCAAATTGGATGTCGACCAGCGAGGGACCTCAACCCATGGATCCAGCAATACCCGTCTTAGTTAGGCCCTTTCACCCTTATACCATACTACAATCATACATGCCAGAAGAGCACGTTTATAGGGGTCCTTTCACACATATCCATACAAATGCAGACAGCGGTCTGTTTGACCTCCTTGTCCCACACGCTCAAGCCTCCCCACCAACTGCAAGGTCTTACAGCTTTAGAAGAGGTACTGGATGTTAGTTTACAGGAAACATATTTGCCACTTTAGTAAATATTTACCGTGAGAACGATGGAAAGGGTGAACTTTTTTACTTTAGGGCGGATACACTGCCGGTTTTGGCTAATTTCAATCTTTCAATAAACATGATAAAAATGATGTTTATTATATTAAAACGAATAATGAAATGAGCGTAAAAAATACTATCAAAACTGTAGTAGAAAACATTTTTTTTATTCAAAGAGTTAAAGATAGCCAAAGTAGGTAGTTTATCCACACAACAGTCAATCATTTCATCCCCTCCCCCTCGGTAATTATTTGTCCAAGTGGCAAATATTTTTCCCATAAAGTATCTTTTAATAGGATGCAACGTTCCTATTGTTTCATTCCAATGGAAGAACTTCAATTTTTTAAGCAAGATGACTTGAGAAATATGTACCGTCTCACATATATTTAAGTGGGAGTAAAAATTATTCATAACAGTAATATCTACTGATTGCACACTAAAAGCACAATGATTCAGAAACATTTTTCAATTATGTTAAACTAAAATATGAACAGAAAGCAGTCCTAAATAGTCAAATGGTGGCTTTTGGAATATATGTATAGGTGTACTAACTTTTAGAACTCTTTTAATCAATAAAAAAATCTTTACCAAACAGAAAATATAATATATATATATATATATATATATATATATATATATATATACAAATTTTATTTTTCATAATTACTGTAACATTTGTTCTTTATTTGGCATTAATCCTTATTCGCAGCTGCCCTGAAAAATGTATTATTTCAATAACCGTATATTATCACAATTCATAATGTGCATTGATATTGAAATTGACATATTTTCATTGTCATACTTTTATAATTAAAAAAGTGCGCACCCTATGAAAAAAGTTATTTTCAATAGAATTTTTCATGTTTGAAATGAAAAATAAGCGTCTTATCAAAAAATTGTACTAAAGAAAATTTGTCATCTTTTTAGCTGTACAATTTTCCTTTTTAATATTTTTTTCATATCTCGTGTAGTTTTTCTGGAAAATCGAACTTTTGAAAAGGGCAATCTAAAGGGCAATCCTATTGGATGATTTCTTCGCAAACAACGACAACAACAACAATGACAGACAGACACCGAAGCAAAATCCATTTTTTTTTCAATCAGTGAGTCCGGAAACGTCGAGATTTGATGAATTCCACGAAACTTAATTTTTACATAAAACCAATACCTTCTCATGGAGATGAGAATGTAAAAAATATATATTTTTTCGCTCCGCCCTAATGAAAGTTTAATAATGGAATCGTCCAAATTTTCGATCTCTAGTGTTTAACGGATCTACGTTTCGGCCCTCACAGACTCAAAAAATTATACAAAAATGACTTTCCTCTATTTTACTTTGAAAATTGACAACAATTTCAAATTATTTTAAGCATTTTTTTGAAAGAATTCACAGGACCAAAAGCAATTCAACTTTTTAGAAACACCTAAAATATTTTTTGGAATAGATTAATTATATTTTTGGTTGCCATCAAGATACGATACCCAATAAATAGATAATTTGATAATCCAATAACCCAATAACCGGGAATCCTTCACACCTTTGATTAACACATATATAATGACCTTGGTTTTTCAGTTCATTCCGGAAAAAAATTAATCTTTTGTTTACTCAAAGTGAATTTTCTGTACCGACTCGTTATAGCTGAAAGCTTTACGGTAATTGAAAAAACATCAAAATCCATTAAAAATTGGCTTGTAGACAGACTTTTGTCCCCAAAAGGTGCTTTTGGCCACACTGTGGCGTCTTTAAAACCAAAGTTATTGTCAAGCGCGAAGCGTGAGTGGCTAAATGAGAATGTAATCGTTGAACCCGCAGGTGCTTTAGAACCGTCTTCAACTTCAAATTGAAAAATAATTTCATTTTCAATTTATGGCTATAGTCCATTAGGGATTTGAAATACAGTTTTCGATTCAAGTTACAATATTTATGATAATTAAAAAAATGCAGGTGAAGTGTACGCTTTAAAAGTACGAAAACGAGCGCGAGGTGCGAGACCACCGCCTGCGCGCCGCGGGCGCGCTAATTCTTGGCGCAAAGTGCCGCGTGCAATGATAGTGTGGCCGTCGAACTCGGGTATATTTTTCTTTTAAAGAATCAGAACAAAAACTTTCAATGTACATTGCATAAATACATATTTCTTTACCTTCATAATTTTTATTCCTTCAATTATTATTCATCAGTTCAACATTGTGATCGAGAAATATTAATTTATAAATTGAACTGACGCACTTACATTTTATAATCTTATATCTGCATTTGTATTGTTTATTGTTAACGGTATTGCACAAAAAAGTAAAAAAAATGTTTAGAAGGAGCCAAATTATTATGTTTTATGTTGTACTTTGATAATAAGTCATAAACAAAACAAAATAATGCGTCTCATGATTTAAGGGTTTCATTTTAAGTCCTAAATATTTCTAATAGGTTTTTAATTAAGACTTAGTTTCAAATTCGGTAGAAATAAATCTTACTTTCGTCTAGAAGGTGATGTGATTTTACTTTTTATATTTTATCTTAACACAAAAATGGGCAAGATTTGTGTTATGATATTCGCACTACTTTCAACACATTTTGGGGCAAGAATTACCAACTTTTTCCTGAAATTACTCAACTCTTCTTCATTTTTGGATTAATTAAAAAGATTAAAAAAATTTTAAGTAAATTCTGTCTAAGTTGTGTATAGTAATGTCATAAATCTGAATTATGTTCATGACTTCAGCGTGTGGGGGAGAAAAATTTATGAAATACAAATAATTCAGAAGGACAAATAAGAGAGCAATTAGTGTATACATACTATATACTGTGTATAGAGACTGAAACATTTTCAAGAATATTCATTTGTTCCATTCGTCTCGAAATTTTTCATAAGTGGTTTCCTTTATTTAGTGAAAATGAAGACTGTCATTGGTTTTTTGTGTGTCACCTTAGTAATATTTACTGATCCTGTTGGTAAATATAATAATATGAATAATTCAATTTACATTTTTAACTATTATATATATATATATATATATATATATATATATATATATATATATAT
>CAKNYM010047559.1:133813-150599 GCA_932195095.1 Andricus curvator | reverse complement strand
TATATATATATATATATATATATATATATATATATATATATATATATTTAAAATTACAAAAAAATAAAAATTTAAAATCATTTAAATTGAAATAACTCTTTTTCTTCTGCGTACACATACGCCACAAAATGCAATAAAACACAAGAGCACGCACCTGACACGTGATGTGGAGTCGTCTACGGCTTTTTAATAAAAACAATGCGTATTGTAGCTTTTTTTAAACGCAGTGTATCGTCGTCCCGAAATTCGGGATGACTAGTGCAATATTTTTCATAAGCTTGGCTAGTCGTCCCGAATTTTCGGGTGGGGGCGGGGAGGCACCCCTGTGATTGGCCATAGAAATAATGTTGGTGAAACACCTATTCCTTTTCCAAGGTATTGTGGGGGCGGGAAGGCACCCCTGTGACTGGCCACATAAATAATATTGGTCCAACCCCCCTAATTTTTCGGGACGACTAGACACAGCCTTTTTTAAATACGTACTTGTCATTTATTAAATAAACTAAAATTTTGAAAATTATGTAATATCCTCTTATTGGAAAAACTTATACTGTCCTACTGATAAACGTATAGTTTTCTCAATGAAGTGTAGTCCAGATTAGGGAAATAATGCATTATTTCCAGAAAAACATTTTGCAGCGAAAATAAAAGTTAGCAAAGTATTTTCATCCAATTTCCAGGAAATAGTGTATATCAGACATCGGACGAGTCTTTCCTTGAATTCGTTTAGGAAACTACGTTTAACGGCATAGAATTGCGGGAACCTTTTCATCTGAGAATTCTAACTCACGTACCCTCACTGTCTCGAGATCTACACCTTCTTTGTCAAAGAGGGCCATTCTTAGACACTTGTCCATAAATATGATAAATAGCCATGAGGACATAACGCATGCTTGTTAAACGCCTTGCATAATATCGAACCAGTCACTCAGTTTCCCATTAGCCCTTACACTCGCTTTGTTACCTGCATATATTGTTTTTATTGCTTGTAGGAGCCATCCATTGACTCCGTACTCTTTGAGGACTTCCCAAAGTTTACTACTATCCACCTTGTCAAATGCTTTTTCTAGGTCAACAAACGCACAAAAAAATTTCTTTTAACAAATATTTTTGAATCATTTTATTTCAATTGTCCAATCAGTAGATGTTACTGTTATAAATTATTCCTACTACTACTACTTATATATGCGTGCGGTAATATTTCTCAAGTGCTATTACAAAAAAAAAGTTCTTCGATTAGACGGAAACATTAGCAAAGTGTAGTCCCATTGGATGTCAGTTTATGGGAGAAATAGTAGAGTATTCACACAAAAGACAGAAATTCGACACGCTTCCCCTCAGTAAATATTTGTCAAAGTGGAAAATATTTTTTCTGTAGACTACCATCCAATAGGAAAACAATTTTTTTATTGAAAATATTTGAAAAATAATGCCCAATATATGCAAGTAGTAGTAAAAAATATTCATGTCAGTAACATCTACTAAATACTTATTATAAAGATATGATTCAGAAATATATTTTAGTCATGTTAAACTAAAATGTGTGCAAAAAGCAGTCTTGAATAGTCACAAATATGATTTAAAATAATTTATTTGAATTCAATGACACATTACGATGCTATAGGCGTACTACTAAGTTTAAGAACCCTTTTTATTATTAAAAAAATCGTTACCAATTATAAAAATATCATATAATCAAGTAAAATCAAGATTTTCTCTTTTCTATAAAGATTAATTTATTGCTCCGTAGTTTTCGGAAGATAATTATAGTTGTAAAGACTAATTTTTGAAACCATTTTCACTCATTAAAAAATTATTTTCTTTCGGTTTTAACGAGAAATTCGCTATTATTCGTTATTTTCAGCCTTATCGTAGATGCTCGAACATAAGATATATTTTTTTATCCGTAACATTTTATGCGGGTGATCTGTATACCAAACTACAATTTTTGGACCCCCTACGAATTAAAAAAAATAATTCCGCTACCGCCTATTGCACAGTTATAAATATATGATATTAGTGAAAAAATAAAATTTATGTATTTAGAAATAGTTAAAGTATGCATTTGTTTGATAACATTGTTCAGAAAATGAACTATTTATACCGAAAAATAATCCATTATTGATAGTTGTAATTAAAAAGCTATTTTTACTTCACTCCGTGCCAAAATGTCTAATAACATCCAAACAAATAAGTTGTTCATATTTGTTTATTGTATAAACAATTGTTAATAATATTTATATGTCGTGATTAAGTAGTGTTATTACGTATATTGCGAGTTTTATTAAATAAAATATGTAAGTCTTATAAATCATTAACAAAGAATTTTTGCTCAGTAATTTGTCTGTAACAAATTATCAATTTTTTATATTTGCTCACCGACGTAGATTAGCATTTATAGAAAGTGACTTAACTGATTTTGATAATTTTTTAATAGTTTCAAATAGCTGAAACAAAATGAGAGTCTTGAAATCTGAAGACAATTTTTTTTCGATTCTGTTAGTCGAATAAAAAAATGTGATACTTTTTCATATATAGCCTTCAGAATTGGTGTCCGACGTCAGAATTGTTGTGCAATCACAATTATATTTATTCTATCAATTTAAGTTTTTTTTCTATAGAATAAGAAACTATAATGTATTAAATTAAATAATTCAATACTTAACTTTTCTACTTACATAATTTTTTGTTGCAGAATTAGCTCACCCAGATAAAGAACCCCCAGTTCATGTTTCCATTCGACTGAGTAATGTTCATTATTATGAAAGTTTAGTACATCATGGAACTAATTACCCTTTACCACCAGGCTTGCATGAAGTAGAAACAGATGAGTTTCAGCAGTACATCATTGGAAAAATTGTATGTACAAAGTTGCATCCATTCATGGCTCCTAGAGTGGATCTTGATAATCGCTATGGAAGAGTTAAAATACGCATAGATGGCAATCATGCAAACGTGATTGAACCAATATATAAGAATGATGCTCTGAATAATCGGTTCCGCCAGGAATACGTGCCACAAAACATTATTTTTGTCCAGACACAATAATAATTGAACTTAAAAACATCCCGTGTGGAAAAATTTCGTGGCGCTGTACTGTTTCTGTCCAGTCCGCCTTGAGTCGACATTGGCGCGCCACACGCTGACTGTGCAGTGGCTAGACTGGGATGTAACGCTCGGATCGACTAGTTTCTAGACAGATCGGCTATTTTGATAAAAAATAATTATTAATTAAATAATATAATTATTTTTTATGCCATAGAAGTCCAATATATAAATTTTGCAGTTAATTAAAAATATAAAAAAAGTTTTTGTACACAAAAAAATGAAGAAATGAGTTTCCGCAAATCTCTTGTACATACGCCGGGTGTCGAACTTCTGATGTAAATTCCTATTCTATTGTTGTAACTTTGTCCCGTCGCCTTAACACCTCGGCCATCTAAAAGTTAAATTTTTTTTCGTTTTTGTCGGACTTGAATTTCAATTCATTACATCCTAATATTTATTTCAATAAAACATGAACAATTTTTAAACATTAAAAGTGCTTGATTTGTGAATAAATCATTGAAAAAAATAAAGTTTGTATGATGTTACTTGCGATTAGGCTACGAAATGAGGATTGTTTATTATTTCAAATAATCAATACGTTAGGCCTAATTATCATTTACGGAATCAATAAATAATTAAAATAAATTAAATAAATCTTTTATAATAATATTTGATTTTCTGGAATATCATAAATATTATGCATAGCATTATACATATTATAATTATTATAAATTCAATATAAATTCATTATAACATCACTATGTAATTCAATTGAAACAAAATGTTTTTAAACATTCTTTAAAAAATAGTTCTTGAAACTGCAGTTCTTGTATTAAGATTTCTATCACCTTCAACAATTATTGTTTACTATCTTAAATATGTGATAGTCTACAATTAATTATTGCTTGATCATTTTTACAATTGTGTATTGTAATTTTCTAAATCTTTTATTCAAAAAAGATTATTTTCTAAATTCACCTCTGTCATTTTTGATTAAGTCCAAACCGTGATTCTATCTAAAAATTAGCTAAAATCTGGATAATCTTTATATATTCAAATTCGTAACGAACTCCTAGATTGCGCCAAGAATGGGACTAGACAGCAGAAAGGTTTGAATCAAACACGTAGTAAAACTAGAAAGCGCCAGTGTAGTGCCAGGCTAGTATTGCGTGAATAGACAGACTTGAGAAAAACTGTACTGGCTTTAGCATGATTCAAGACTGCCACGAAATTTTTCCACACGGGATACGATTCACAAAAAAACCTTTTATTATAATTTAAGCGTATGCACGATTTTTGGGTACATTTCCTCATGAAAATATGCTGTATGAAAGGAGAAACTAATCCTTTAATCCCGTAATTCTGATCCATCTTTGGTTCAGCCCTAGTCCAACCCTCGCACGCCCTGTTCAATTTTTAAAGAATCAGAACAAAAAAGTTCAGTACACATTACCTATACACATTTTTCTTTATCTTCATAATTTTTATTTGTTGAAGTATTTATCAGTTCAGCATTATCAGCGATTTTACCTTAGAAACTATTGTTTACTGTTCACGCGAACATGCAGAATGAAACATAAAAAGAATATTTAGACCAACTGAAATTATTATGGCTTCTATCTAAAAAATACTGCGCAAAAAATTTGCAAAAAGTGTTTCTTTATTTTTTTAAACCTTCAAGAGATTGTGTAATACTTGCGAAGAAAGGTTCAATGAAATTTAATACATAAAGTATGTAAAGCAGGTAATTAGAGTAAAACATTTCCAGATCAGACATATTACATACAAACCTCTATACATTTTTTGATAATAGCCGTTTTAAAGCAAAGACATAACGGAGACAATATAGATCCTCGAACGTAACAGACTTACGTAAGCATACATCTCTAACATATATAAAAGTCGAACTGTAAGACCCAGCGTAAAGCGGTAACGAAACGCCGATACTCAAATTTTCGGAGTAGACGTGACTCACTCGGTGAGGAAGGAAGTAATGTGGGGAAGGAGATGTAGATTTTTAGATTGATCTAAAATTCCCGTGTTATTCATTTAAATAATACATTAGTTCCGCAACATTGCTCCGACCCAGGTTGCTGATCAATCTCTCTAGCGATCGCCCCAAGTGAAGAGCCTTACAGAGTTATCATGTGAGATTCCCCACTCGGGCCAATTAGTAGCCAAGGTCTTTTGTTTCAGGCGTCATTCACTCCACCCAGAGAAAAATGGATGGTCAAAGTTAGAGGGTCAAAATTTAGAGAGCCAGTCCTTTCGGGATGGTCAATACGAACATCTTGTTTTCACTCATTTCGACCATCCACGAAAGAGCAAATGACCCATCGCGGAGGGCCAACCTGATTAGTTACCGTTGGCGTATTTATTTAAAATGAATAAATGTGTAAGTTAAATGTTCACAACAAATAATAAATGTAAAGTGCATAAGAATATTCGGAATTATTGTGAATTCATATTTAAGATGAAAAATATATTCCTTTCTTTAAAATTAAAATCAATCATTTATTTTTAACGAAAAATCTGATAAATAATTTAAATTTTACTTTACAAGTCCTTCTTGTGAGTAAAGAATTATTTTTAATAACTTTACTCTTATTATTTGTTGTTTAAAATTGCTTTTCACATTTAATCATTTCAAATAAGCGCGCTAACCTCAACCAATCCGGTTGTCGACGCAATGGATGCAGTGTGAAAGGATACGAGAGTGAGGTTAATGATGCAAAACTAATCTTAGGTGGCAGCACCGAGCCGAGTACTAGACCCTCTGTCAATGAGGTACAAATTTCAAGAAAAGAAATTTTGTTAATAAGTAGAAAGTGCCATTTATACCTTGTACACATGAAAAAATATATTTTTCAAACTGTTTCATCAATATTTATCATATATCATTCGTAAAAGGTTGATAAATCCTTTTCTGACTGTCACATGCAAAGTGAGGTAAGGTTTACTATAGTTCACCATATATCCGATTGTATGTGTAATTTCCACTAAAAGTATCAAATATCTTCGTATATAAGCACTAATCATATATTTAAAGATTATTCACCCTCATATATTTAATTATAAGCAACCGTCCACCTAGACCCATATTTTTTTCGTCTCTCATCGACAGAGGGTCTAGTACTCGGCTCGGTGCTGCCACCTACGATTAGTTTTGCATCATGAACCTCGTTGGGAGAATGGGAGCACCGTCGTTCAGAGCAATTTCGGAGTGAGTGAATGTCATTGAGCTGTTCAGCGTCACATTTGCTGTTTATTTAATTTAAACATATTTTTAACAAGTTTAAACTGCCTTTTGATATTTCGAATATGGGTGGAGAGTGAATCGCATAAGAGATAGTTTATTCTTTTGAATGTTCAACGTCAAATTTGATGCTTCCAAGGGATTTAGGTTAAAGGGTTATCTGGACGTTCAGCTATCAATTTGTTGTCACCGTGTCGTTTTAAACTGAAAACGTGCAAAAAATTTCAGCATTCATTCATGATGCAGAAAGTAACGAGATGTGGGATATTGGTTTCTGAATTCACTTCAATGTTTGAAATCTTAGATATCAGTGTGACACCGTGCCGTGTCCTTAGCTTTTCGTGCTCCAAAAATTATATTGTCAATGCGCACTGTTTTTCCATATCAAATTATGTGTCATAAACCTCACTCTCCACAAAGAATGAAAAATGCTTTCAAAATTCATGTATTTCATATACATTTTCAGGTTTTATAGGTTCCACTTAATTTTATAATTTCCATTCTCTTATAAGAGAGAGACTGGAATGAGTAGGAAAAGGACAATAAATATAGAAAATTTAGGATAATCAAATTGACCCCCTAAGGTGGCCAGGTCGACTGTCCGAGGAGATCAAGTCGACTATTTGATGTGACCAAATCGACCCTCTATGATGAGCGATTCGAACCTTAATAATGATCAATTCCGCCATTTCTAATGATCGGTTCGACTCTCTATGAGGCTTGATCGACCGTCCTAGATGATCAAGTCGACACTCTGAGAAGATCGATTTGAACCTCTTGTTTTAACCTTTTAGAGATAGGCGCTTTAGCCATCTTCAAGGGCTGTCCTATAGTTGACCCTGCAATATAGTCTGTCTGCACATCTAGATGGCCAAAATGACCTTCCATTTTTCTCCGTGTACTCAATTGTATTAGGGTTGACAAAAAAATATTTTTGTCAATTTGAAATGTTGTTATCGAAAATCTCATCGTTCAATAATATTCTCAAGTTCTCGCCCATATAAAAATATGAATTAATTAATCAACACTCTTTTTATAAACTACTTGTCGCCACACTTTTCTATCCTGGCATACCTTTCTAGCTTCCTTCATGTCCATACATTTTCTCATGCAAACTCTTGTGTTTCTACGGCTTCTTATGTCTCTTCCAACTAGGGTCTCATTTGCACATTCTAACATGCCCAAACCATCTTAGCAAATGTCTCACTTATGACAACTAGTGTCTCCTCCACACCACATTCTTTGAGAATTATCTCATTAATCACTTTGTCCATCAGTGTTTTGCCGCATATCATGCGCAGGAATTTAATTATAATTGCGTTAATTTTAATTTAATCCTTTTTTTGATAGGTCCACGTCTCGCTACCGGACAGGACAGTCGGTATAAATATAGAATTACGTATTGCTTTTTAGCTTTATTTGATATATTTTTATTTCTGATAATGGGCCCTGTTCTACCGATAACCTTCTTACCCTCGTTTATAGACCTATCTAACTCTTCATCTATCATTTCGTCAATAGTAAATAGGATACCAAGATATACGTACTTATCACCTTGTTCTATTCTCTCATCATTAAGGACAATGTTGCACATTGTTTTCTTACTTTTTCCATCAAACACAATAATCTTTGTTTTGTTTACATCAATTTTGATGCCCATCTTCTTCATGCTTGTATTCAGTTTCCTCAATATTCATTGCAAGTCTTCGATTGACTCTGCCATAAAAACCTTATCATCTGCGAACGCAAACCACGTACCCTCATTGTCCCGAGATCCACACCTTCTCCGTCGAAGAGGGCCATTCTTAGACACTTGTCCATGAATATAATAAATAGCCATGAGGATATAACGCATCCTTGTCTAACACCTTGCATAATATCGAACCAGTCACTCAGTTTCCCATTAACCCGTACACTCGCTTTGCTACCTGCATATATTGTTTTTTGTCCGACCCCCCTTGAAATCGCGCCATTGCATGCACGTGAGGCAGGCGTAATGGCGTACGGCTACTTTGCCTCGTGCGAGTGCCGACCTCGCTTCGCACGGGCGGCAAGTTCACACTCGTCAAAATAGACTTCTTTACGCCCTCGATACACAATATACTATTTTATTGCTTGTAGGAGCCATCGATTGACTCCGTACTCTTTCAAGACTTTCCAAAGTTTACTTCTATTCACCTTGTCAGGGGCTTTTTCTAGGTCAAAAAATGCACAGAAGACTTTTTTTCTTACTCTCAAACTTTTTTCTGATCTGTCTCAAGCTAAATATTTGATCCGTACATGACCTTCCTGGAATAAATCCAATTTTGACTTTCCATATCATTTCTTCTGTTTTTTTTTCATTACCCTACGAATAAGTATTTTTTAATATATTTTACTTGCAGTATTTAATAAGCTGATAACCCTGTAATTACTGCAGTTACTTTTATCACCTTTTCTTTTGTATATTGGTACGATAATTACTTTTTTCTGGTTATCTGGAACTTCTTCCATCTCAATACATAAACTTATCAATTAGCACAACCTGTGAGGTATGTTCATGCCACTGTATTTTAGAATTTTAGCGTTATTACTATCTACACCAGCTGCCTTACCATTTTTTAAGTTCTTAATTATATCCCTAACCTCAGTGACACAGATTCTCGCAATTGAAGTTTCTAGCGCATCGTGTTCTATATCGCAATCGTTCTATTCTACATTATCAAACAAAGCCGATGCACCCTCTATATTTTTATTATCCATTAGCGCCTTCCAAGTTGTCTGATCTATGCGTTCGTTTATGTTATTCTAAAAATTTATTCACACTTCCGGTTTCTGTAAATTTTCAACCATGATTCGCGTTTGTCTCGTTTTTTTGGTTCTCTTTCTTCTTCAGCACTGACCTAAGTTTATTTTGGAGATTAGAAGGTAATGATCAGTATTGCATTCAGAACCCCTCATGACTCTTGCATCTTTTACTATCTCTCTTAGCCTTCCATCCGCAATTACGAATTATACTGTGGCTATCTCCTCTACACCAGAAGCACATGTGGATCATTTTATACCTGAACTAAGTACTTGTAATAAATAAGCCCTTTTCTAAGCATAAGCGAACTAATCTTTTCCCGTTATAATTTGTTCTTGGATCCCAAAAATTATCTAGCACCCTTTCTGTACCCTGACGTTGGACACCGACACATTTGTTCATGTCTCCTAGTATAATGATTCATTCACCATGAGCGCAAGTACTTATAGTATTACATAAACTATTCCACAAGGCGTCTTTTACTTCGCTCGGATCACCATCAACTGAGGCATTGCACGCTATGATGAATAGTCTTCTGATTCCTATTTTCATTTTAACCCACAACAATCTGGAAGATACAAATTCATGATCTCTGAGATACTGCCTTGCTCTTTCATTCATAATCAAACCGACCTCTTGACTACCATGTGACTTACTATCTGCTCATGACCATATTTCTAGTCTGCCTTATAATACCCCTTTTTCTATGTTTCTAGTGTCGCATCCCTTTTTCTTTGTTTCAGGTATACATAAAATAACTAGCTTCCTTACGTGCATAGTTTCTCGTAATTCTCTTACCTTAAGATCATTCACCCCTCTAGCATTGCAAACACACAGTCTCCATTCATTGCCTGAAATTTGACCTTTACGTTTACCGTTTGCATGCTTTTCGTTAAACAAAGTTTCAGTCCATTCTGAGGCTATTTTATTGTTTGTATTATTCATTGTTTAAAGTGTACATCCAACTACCACCTTTATGCGAGAAATTTATTTTGCAAGTCGAAATCATGTCCAAATCAAGTAGTTTGTCGTCGTAGGGTGGAGAGTCTAGTTACAACGTCAGTCCCACCAAACTTCGGTTACTGGAGGGGGGAGTGTGGGGACTAGGGTGGTCCAAATTTAAACCTGTGAAAATTCGACTTCCAATTTTTGGTGATAACCCCCCCCCCCCCCCCCCATTTTGTTCGTTTTTCGGGAAAAGAAATTCCGTAATTTTGTTTTTCACAACGTTAACCCGTGCCCCCGGGCTTTTGAAATTAACATGGGGTTTTAAATGGGAAAAGCTCTATTTAAAAAAAATGGAAAAAAGAAGTACTTGTTATAAACTTTTTGTGAATTAAAGTATAGTCACCTCTTAGGGAGTATTCAAGGAATAATTTCCACCCAATAACTTTTTATTTTGACACTCCACATCCTCTTTTATTGTGCTCGGAAAATGTCCAAAAAAATGCAAAATAGCAGTTTTCTATCAAATTCATGCTAAAGGTGGTATTTTTTGAAATTTGTTTAACACGAATTATTTTTAATCAATAAGTTACGAGTTTTCAAGTATATTTTGAATAATTTTAATTGTTTAAACCATTTTTCCCCCCTGTAAATCGTGAAAAGTTATTATCTTTCGGGATCAATTATATAAAGTTGATGAATGTCAAGAGTAGTGGTTCTTGTTTAACATATTTGGTAATTATTTAAACAATTTTCATTTGTTTAAACAATTTTTTCTTCCAAAAATCGTAAAAAGTTATTATTTTCTGGAAATAATTACACAATTAAAGAATGTTGATAGCAATATATTTTTGAAGGATATTTGGTGATTATTTGAACAATTTTTATTTGTTTGAATAATTTTTCCCTCTGTAAAGCGAGAAAAGTTATTATTTACGTTATACGGTATACGTTCTGAGATAAGGAAGTACTGAATATTAAGCGACATAGTGTGAGAGATTCGAAAAATCTAGACTTTTCTCCACCTTTCCTATGAACAGGCGCAAGTGAATTGCATTTGAATTAAGAAATATCCTACATACTCTAAGGCAGAGTTCACTTAACTCTGGGGCAACAACGGCTTGCCGGGCATGGCGCAGCCTAGGCAGAAGATAATCGATCGCGCCGGAAAATTGAAGCATTAGCAGTTTGTTAACTACTATTTCAATTGAGCTAAAAATTTCCAGAAACCTCTTTTGAACCTTCCTGACCAACTTTCTCACTGACAGTTTTAGCATGCTCAAAATTCGCTCGACTCCCGAAACGATCAAAGATGTTTGTGCACGAATTGTGCAACGCCTCGGTAAAAAATCGTTAACCTTTTTTCAAATAAACATTTTTAATTTTGCTAACGTCACCGGTCGCAAAAGATGTAAATGCATACAGCTCAAGACTTTTACTTTAAAATATCAAAAAGTGACGACTTCGTCGCGAGTTGAAGTGAAAAAAGGCAAAATATTTTAATCAGAGAAAAAAACAGTTTTTTACAAATAATTCAGAAAATAAAAAAGCTACAACTTTTTTTATCAGAAGAAAAAGATGCGGAATTTAATTTATGATGCGGATATGTATCTTAAAAATTGAAATTCAAAACTGTATTCTCAAGTACCCAGGGGTCTCCCCACTCCAGCAAAATAATTTTATATCTCGTTTTTACATTCGGCGCCTCAATTCATAAGAAAATTTCAGAAAAACCGCAACTTTCTAGGATTGCTTTAAGAAAAGACAGTTGTAAATAATAATGAATTGTATAAACAAATACTTTATTAACTTGAAACAATTATAATATAAACGAAGAAAAAATAGCTATAAACAATAATACATTGTTCAAACAATGACTTTTGTTAACCTTGATTAATCATTACGTCACTCTGAGTAAAGGCTGAAAAAAGTTGGAAATTTTAGAAAAAAAACATTAACTTTCTAGCATTACTCTAAGAGAAGATAGTTTTAAACAATAATAAATTGTTTGAACAATTATTTTTATTGAAATTGATTATCGCTCTAACTGGAAAAAGACAAATTAGGAAAAAACCGTGACCTATAAAACAGACTTATGGGGGATGGGGATTCAAACAAGTATTTTTTGATTTGTATTCTACGGTTCATTGATTAATTAATTAATTAATTAATGGTTAATTGATGGTTAACTCGAACTTCAAAAGGTATTTTTTGATTCGTATCATATAACTAATCATGAAGAAAAATGTTGGGGCTCAATAAATTCGATATACCTATGTTGGTAATTCTGAAATAAAATGTACAAATACGTATTTATTTTTTCGTGAATTCGAACATATTCGTGGGAGATATGCATGAAAATTGAAAAAAAAATTACAATGCATTTTCTTACGAAGTTATTTTGACCTTCTGTTATGTTCACTCTCTTCATTAATGTAAAAACCGAAAAACAATTGAATTGCTTACAATATTCGTATTGGTCAATATGAAACAAGTATGGTTTAATTTTTGTTTCAGAACATTTTGACGCGGTTTCTTTGTTCATAATGAAACTTAATTTTTTTCTGTGCTTCGGTACAGAACACTTTTGCGAGCACTTTTATACAAAAAATTAGCAAATTAGGCTACAGTACATTTTGAGTTCAGGAATTTTTTCGCTATGGAAAATGGAAAGCCCTATTATGTACTAATAATTTAATTGAAGGTATTGAACGCAAAAGTGTATGTTTTAATGATGTGTGAAGAGGAAAGAAATAACCACCCATTCTGCCTTCGAGTGTGACTGACGTGCTGGACTCGACAGTTTCTAATGCCAACTTTCATGCATAAATCATTATCGACTGCAGTTCCCACAATTATTTCGCACCACGTAACTCATGCGAGTGGCTCGACTGGAATGATTGTCGCATTGTGCCAAAGAAAAACGACAGATTTAGCGGAGAGCTAATGGCATAGTTATCGCACGAAGAGAATAAGCATAATAGTTTAATGACAGAGTGAATATAGCGTATAGACATCAATTTACACACATATATATGTGTCATACTACTTCTATGGTCTTGTCTTATTGCAGAGCTATTAAAATAATTTAACTTTAAGAACAAAAAGGAAAATAATACATTTAACTGACTTGGAATTTATGTCGTGTATAATAAATAATACGCAGTCGCTCCTAATAGTTTAGTCTGCACTGAGAGGCCTAGAGGGTAAATTACGCTTAAAAGGTCGATAAAAGTCCCCTTATTCTCTAAGGTAGCCATTCGAAAAGTTGCGCATTTGATGTTTAATCAAGCTTTTTTTAAACAACTACATTACTTATAGAAAAACTCTCGGTAAAATCTTATCAGAAAGCTTGAACCAATATAAGACTTTCTTCATTTTATATTTTTTTGTACAATTAAGCGTTTTCAAATTATAGCGAAAAAAGCCTTTTTCAAAATTTGTATTTAAACAACAGTTTTATTTCGATCCAAGTATTTCTTTTTCTTTTGTAGAGTACGTTTCTTGAAAATCAATTTGTCTTTTTCGAAAATTTGCGGTCTGATAGATGCTGAGATATCTATATGCAAATATGCCAATTTTAGTGCAAATTCAATTGTTTATAACGCTATTACTTGCAAGCGGTTAATTGTGCAAAAATGTAAGTGGAGTAAAAAAATAATGTTGTTAGGGGCATCCAAAGCTCCGTTCTTTAGCTAAATTCTCAGCAAGTGGCGTATTGAGAATTTATTAAGGAATTTTTTTTTCCAAATGTAATCTACTTCAAAGTATAAATCCGTCACGGACCCACCCACAGGGTGCTCAGGTGTCCACCATAAAAAAATCCAACTTTCAATGGATTATTAATTCATTATCAAGTTATTTGATTCGTGCACGTAAAGTGTGTTGATAATTATAGTATTATTAATAATTTAATTAAATAATAATTATTCGTTACATTCTGTATTTCGCTCTCATTTTTGATATTTATTCATTGAAATAAAACAACAAACAAATGGTTTTAATTGCATAATTATTGAAAAAATTGAAAAAGGTGCATCCGGGTACACCGGGTATGTAACAACGTGGGTGTGCACACAAGGTGTTAAAAAAACTTGTTTAAACAATTAATACGCAAAATTCAGAAAGTTTACCTTAGATATTCATAATCAGGCCACTGTTCTCGACATTTCAAAACGAAGTTACCCTCTAAACCTCTCAGTGCATACGGAAGTATCACTGGATTAAAGTAACTGATTTAATTAGAGCCTCTAGCAACTGGAAAATACACTCTTGTTTTGCTATAAAGAGATTTTAGATAGCTCATAAAAACATCGATCTTTTGCATGTCACTTCCCTTCAGATTTTCTAGATTGACTCAAGTTCGTAACGACTCTTTCGGGATTTCGTTTTCAGATCTCACTCTCTGGGGAACTTTTCGCTGAACGAGGGTCAAGATCAAATCCAGCAGAAAATCCCATCTTGGAAATGGTTTTATTAGGAAAAGATATTTTTTAGTATAGCTTTGAATTAAAAATTGATAAAATCTTAATCAATCTTGTAGTGAAATTAACTCCATAAAGTAGCGGACTGGCATGTATTGACTGCCAGGGAACCCTGGCTGCACCCTACTTGTTTGGCGCCCCTAAGGCATTTAAAGGCATCCCAAAAAATCATACTTTGGAACAAATGAATATCATATTTTAGATTACAAAGAAAAGACAGAAAATTATTTGCAATAATATCCCATATTTGCACGTATACTACTAGTAATAGTAGTATAGTAATAGAGTTTTCTCCAATTTCTTTTTACATTTTCTGTAAAACATATTTCAGTTCAAGAAATATCATGTTCTGGGGACGCCCATATATTTCTTAGGGGGCATCATTAATGGATGTATTGACTCACCTAATACATAATATTTTGTCAATATATAAATACAATGTACATTATAGATTGCAAAGGTAAAAGTGTGAGAAGAATATTCTTGTCATGAAGTACAGTTTTTATTTCCTATATTTTTTCACATTTGCTCAAAAACAAATAGAATTAGTAAATTGACTCTCGAAACTAAACCACAACAATTGTCATTGTTATACATTTTTATAAAAAGTCTTCACGAACAAATTTCCTTATTTCGCTTTTTCGAGCATATAGGCCATTTTTTCTGTGATTCATTTCTTTTTCGCTCAAGAATAATATCTTGACACAAGAAACTGTCTTTAACAACACTTGTGATTGTTATCAAGAATTATTATACAAAAATTCACGTTTTTAAACATACAACACTTCTTATCATCTTAAGAATAATATTATTACAATAAAATTGCCATTTGATAACGTATAGTAATAGTTTTCATTTTATTAATCAATTCTTATGAACAAAGTCACAGTTTTTGGCCCTTTTTTTATTATAAGGTTCTTTTCCTCGGCGAAATATAATTCTTATGATAAGAATAACTGATTTCGCCGAGAAGGAGAACTTTATAAGTAAGAGAAGTTTAAACTGTGAATTTGTTTATAAGAATTTTTGAAAGCAATGAAAATTAAGTTGTTGAATATAATTGCATTGTATTATTATATTATTCTTTAGATAAAAAAAACAGGCTTTGCAAAAAAGACCAATTTTCCTTGTCCACAACTGCCATATACGTGTTTTTGTCTGTAACAATTTTTGTCGAAAGACAATCTATTGTTACAATAAACACCGCTCGAAAGTTTAGATGACGTTAAATCCGTCTATGTGTAGTAATTTTATTGAAGGATTTAAAAAATATGTTGCTTCAAATTCCAAAGGGGCTTCCAGCAAAATCATCTTCTTGAAATCTTGCATTCAACTCATAGTCAAATCTAATAAATATTACGTGATAGCAGAGTAGTCATTGGAAACGTTTACCCGTGGAATGGAAATTTCGGCAAAGATAAAAATACGAGATTCGTCGCTTGCGTTAATTTCTTACCATATGATCATTCTGTGAATAAATAAATATCCGACGTTCATAAATGATGATAAAAACCCCCTTCTCGGAAAATATTTGTCTTAATAACTAGGAAAGAATGTGTCTAAACTATCAAATTTTATCATAGCAATCACGCAATATTTTATATATCTTGGTCTCGATTTAGAGAGTAAGATTTGTACCTGATTTTATGAATTTTATAAATTTTCAGAAATGATTTTCTAGATTTGAATCGTGATTATTGTACAAAAACCAGAGGATCATGACGATATTTTTGTTTAGTTTTCAGCCATTATTATTTAGTAATTTTACATAATTTTACTTGAATAAACGACGAAATCAGTATAAAGAATGAATTTAAACACCGAAAATACAGAAGGTGCTAAGGTTTTTTTCATCAAGAATTGTGTCGAAATCGAGGCCAACTTTTCATCGTACACGGAAAAAATTTATCCGTGAAGAAGTCACGAACTTGTAGCTAGGTCTCGGATACGAGATAAAAAAATGAAACATTAAATCCTTATTTCTATGAGAAATATATGGATAAATTTCGAAGTTTCTTACGAACAGTTCGAATTTCCTACGAACAGTTCCTGAAAATTTCAGACTGAAATAAAAAGAGGAAAAATTTTATTTGTGCGATTTAATTTTATATTAATTTATAAATTCGCAACTCAGAAGATTCGAACCTCAAACACTGCTGACTCACCAGTTTCTAAACATAAACCAGGAGTGCGTAAACACGCGCAGCCATCGAGGCCAAACAAAATAGGTATTATAAAACTTCTAGCCACTCATCCGACGAGCTCGAG
>CAKNYM010047559.1:87330-133413 GCA_932195095.1 Andricus curvator | reverse complement strand
GAACCGTTAATTTATTGAATTCGACTGATTGGATTTAAACTTCGTATCTGGGGGGGGGGTTTTGGGTCACTGATTACGTACCTGTGGTCAACATTTGAAAATTTAAAAATCCAAGATGGCGGATCCAATATGGCGGAATAAAACTAAAGGAACGACAGAAATGATTCAAAATGAGCGACCTCAAAAATCTACGAGTGTTAAGTTTCGTAGAAATTAAGCTAATTGGAAATTTTATACTTAACAGGGTTTCAAAACTCCCTAGGAAAGTAAGCGAAATCAGGCATTTCCATGGCCATTTGAATGAAGTCAAGAAAAAGTAAATTTTCTCTTCATTTTTAGATTTTCCAGTTTCTGGCAGAAACCCGAAAGTTTTGTCAACCTTGGACGGTGATTCAAAATCCAATTTTCAATTTAGAAAAAAACAAAAAACTGAATGCCGAGGTATGTGTTTAAGTGCTGAATTGGAACGTGAAAAGTTTAATTAACAGAAGTCATCCAGTTCAGAGAAAATTTAGCAAAAATTCTTTTTTTTTTTTTCAATGTTTTTCAAAAAAAGGTTGTTGTTTCCTTTTGAAATGCCACCCTTTAAGCGTACATGATGAGAATAATAATTCCTTAGCAATCGTTTATTGAGGTTGTTATTGTGCGAGATAAAGAAATGATTGGTGGGAAAGTACTGAAGAAGAGAAATAGCGAGGGGAAGCACAAAGGAAAGGGGAAAGAGGTAAGATGATGTTAAGGGTGTTGTGAAGGGTGAAGGGAAGAGGCAACGGGTAAAAAAATTAATAGTGTTGTGGAAGGAAAGGGGGCGGCAGGATATATGTGGGAAGAGGGGGAAAGATGAAAACAGAAAGAGGAAGAGGAGAAAGGTAAGATGATGCTAAGGATG
Organism: Andricus curvator; assembly: GCA_932195095.1. NCBI lineage: Eukaryota > Metazoa > Arthropoda > Insecta > Hymenoptera > Cynipidae > Andricus > Andricus curvator. The sequence continues at coordinate 132,524 of CAKNYM010047559.1, read as the reverse complement.
TTGTGTATGGCGATGGGAAGGGGCGATGAGAGCGAAATTATTGGTAAGGGAAAAGGAAAGGAAGGGTAATGTATGAGAAGTGGTGCTATAAGAAACGCTAAAGAGGAGGGAGGAGAGATGATTATAAGAACAGTGATCCCAACTTTGGCATGTAGAGCTACTGCGCTTGCCCGGCGCAGCGGCCCTCATTGGTCGCTGTTGGCGCGCAATTCAAACCGGGTATAATTAACCATTATTGAAATTAAAATAGATAATTAATACAAATTGAGAAAAAAATAATAATGCGTACATTTTAAATAAACACATTTTTAACATTCAATATAATATGTATCAATTTTTGCATAATTTCATGTAAAAATTTCCATTACAAAAAAGAAGAATACTAGGTACTCGATCATTATCGAAATCTACTTTCGAGGACGAGGTCTACATGTTTTTTTACCTAAATGTAGAAAAGATAGTAATATTGTCAAACAAGTGATAACAATATAATCAAGATAAAATGTGTGTATTCAAATAAGAACTACAACACATTCAAGTTCTCAAATGCATTTATAGGTTATATAAATATATTAAGGTTAGAAATATATATAGAAAATTTCAAAAATATTATGAATAAGTATTTTTAAATTTTTAAATGAACATTTTTCTTATTCAAGCACCTTTTTTAATGAAATATAAATTTATTCTTTGTATTCAAAGAAAATATGCTATTATTAACAAAATATACGCATTAGTATGTTTTTTTCTAACCTTACATCACAAATTACGTCATTTCTGATATTAATGTGCAATTTATAATAATTCTCCACTTTAATTTCAATAATTGTTATAATACCCGGTTTAAATCGCGCGCGAACAGCGACCAATGAGAGCCGCTGCGCCGGGCAAGCGCAGTAGCTCAACATGCCAAAGTTGGGATCACTGTATAAGAATGTGGCGAAGAGTGATAGGAAGGGGCGTGGGGAAATGGAAGGGGTAGGCGTATATGCATGGGAAGGATGAGTTGGTGACAATGGGAAGGGTGATGCGAAGGATGTGAGAAAGCGGTGAACTGGGAAGGGAGGGAAATTTTGATTCAAGAGAAGGCGGGGAGGGGAATATAAAAAGGTGGTGTGTGATAAAGGGTAAAAAGAAGAGGCGAGAGGTATCAAATTAGTTGTGTGGCGAAGGGGAATAGTAGGGAAAGGGAGGATGGAAGGGGTAAGAGTCTGTGAGAGGAAGGGGAAGAAAAAGGAAGGAACATGAAGTGTGCGGGGAAAGTTATGATGAGTGAAGGGTTGAGGGGTTATAAAGGACCTTAATATTTGATTTGGAAAGCCTTTCTTCTAGGCGCTTGCTGCTTACTGAAACTCATCTTCATATTTTTATGAAAGGTTGAGTAGAGGTTTTAAGTGCAGGCCATTGCCTGCAGCAGGTCATGGTAGAAGGTTGCATGTGGCATGATGCCTGCACGTATGCTGGTTTTTACTTGTATGACATAAAATGGATGGTATATCACGTACGGTCGTAACATGAAGTGAAATTTCTTGTATCCCGTCGCTGTGAAGCATTAGCCTGACAATATAGTACTTTTATTAGTTAATTTATGGCGAGTTAAATGATAGTAGGTAAAACAGGCTATAAAACTGGAAGTTCGCGTAAGTCTCCACTCCATACAAAATATACTACATCAACACTAGACCCTTTCTGGCGTGATTTTTTTTATGACTTTTAGGTTAGTTACGTACAAAAATGTACAGGGCGTTATTCGGATTTGCTTATAGCTTGTCCATTTGTGGTAATTTAGAGATTGTTCAAGTTGCGAGCAGTTTTTGTATGACCCGTCTTATAATTTAAATTGATACTCTCACCTATATTATGAATTGTGGATGAATCATAATTGATTAGAATTGCTATATGAAATATTCCGCATTTTACTTTCTAGTTTATGGTAAGCTTTTAATCAAATTTTTCAATTTTCAGAGACTGAAGAGAAGAGAACCGGATCTATAGTAGAAGTTCCAGTTTTAACATTCTCTGGCAGGTGATCGGCAGCACGTGGTGTGTCGGACAGCTTTTTGCTTTGATCATTTCTTGGCACATTACCACTGCAAGCCCACAACTAAACGAGGCGAGCGGATTAAAATGCCGTTAACGTGTTGCACAAAGCAGCTGTTAAAAGTTCACCATGAATTTTTTCATTATTTTTCACTCTTACGGTTTTTTAATCACACTTTGTCAATTTTCGATTTTCTTACATTTAATGTATTTCTGATGAAAAGATGCATTATCGTTAGTAAAAATTTAATTAAATGTAAACAATATAAGCGTGTTCATTATCGCGAGCTGGCGAGAAGTTCTTTCATGAAGCCTTGCTCAATTTGTCTGACAGTATGAAAGGTTACAGTTCAGTATTCAAGATAAATTTTCTTGGCAAGGAAGCACGGTAAATCACATTGCCTTCAGACTCGTTTTTGTTATTCAACTCAATGGGGTGAAACGTGTAAGGCTTCCTGCGCTGATCCTCTTCGTTAGTGTGTCGTCACGTCCGTCCTATGTTATTTTTTTATTCCCAACCCGCAATCACGATAAAAGTGCGATTTAATGTAGCACTGAAATGACTCATTTGATTAATTAAAACTCAATTTTTTCCTAATTCAATTAGGATATTAATTTTAATTTTGACTTTAGATCCAGGGCACTATGGACTTTGAGATATTCAGTTTTTAATTCTAAATGAAGTTTTTAGGATCAGAATATGATTAATCGGATTGTGATTTCCGATCCAAATTAATCCTGAATGCCAAAAGAGATAAGAGATCGTTCATATATTACGTTGCGCGGTTTTCTTTTTTTTGGAAAAGACGAGAATACAATTTTCGTGAAGTTGTAAAGAATACAGCGGCGCGAAATGTTTGAACTATGTAATTTTGTATTATTTCTTTTGTTTATGGAAATTTTCAAGTATATATGCTTGAAAATAAATATTATTACCTTCTCAATAATATACAATCTTTGTATGATCGGTGCCGTCTCTATCTTACTATGAAAATTGTGATACGCAAATCGCGAAAACTCAAGCCAATCAAATTCAATAAAATGTCAACTAGTTCGGGTCCAGCGACACGAATCAGAATTGGAGAACCCTGGGTCTCAACTCTCCCTTGAGGACCTCTAATTGTGCGAACGATCCCTATGATTATACAGGGTAGGAAAAACATTCATCACGGGTCACGATTTAACAAAGAATATTATTTATTTACTAGGGGCTGCGCCCCACAGTGGTTCCAAAATGGAATTTCGCGGACAAATTCGTTCACTGATACATTTCTTAACTGATACAAGATTTTTTTTTTAGAAATACTTTGCACTAAATTCCTCACAAACTTAAGGAAGCCAACTGTTTTTATTATATCCTCATCATAATGAGAAGGTATTGGTTTTATGTGAAAAATGACTTTAGCGGATTCCATCACATGTCGACGTTTTGAGGCCTCCTGAGTCAGAAAAAATAGTTTTTACGTCGGTGTCTGTCTGTCGTTGTCGTTGTCGTCGTTGTAGCCTGTAAACACGATAACATTTGTAGGAATCATCCGATTCGATTGCCCTTTGGCACACTTTATGAGGGTATAAAAACAAAGGACGAGTTCGTCAGCCAGTTATTTTGGACGAAATTCCAAAAAGTTAGAATATTTTCAAAATTTTTAAGAACATTTCTTTCAAGATTAAAAAATTCTATGTACGGATATTCGTAGTATTCGAAAACTCGAACAATTCATTCTTCATTTTTTATGATGAAAAGAAAATTTTCAGAGTTATAGCATTTTAAAATAAAAAAAAACATACGAAAATTAACATTTTAAGCCACACAACGCACGATACGAAAAAATGTCAGAAAAAGAAAAACGTTTCTTTTTTGAAGCCGTACAAGATTTATAAAACAACTTTTTTGATTTGTTTGGAAAATCGAAAATTCCCATTTTTATCGCGCAAAAAATAATAAAAAATCAACATTTTCATTTTGCGGCCAAACTATGAAATATACGATAAAAGATGAATTCACAAAAAATATGCAACAGAAAAAGATCTACAAATTTGTCAGAAACCACTTATTGATGGAACACGTAGTTTTTGTTTTATTCGTAAAAAAACAAAATTACAAATAAAAAAATTAATTTTTAGACACACGACACAAGCTATGAAAAAAATGAATGCATAAAAGTTGCTCATCCAAGAAAGAGCTACAAATTTGTAATCAATAATTTTTTGATAGGACGCGTAGTTTTTGTTTGAATCGTAAAAAATATTAAGAATAGAAAACTACAATTTTTTGAAAAACGCCACAAGGTACAACAAAAATTAATAAACAAAAAATTTTCACCCAAAAAGGATCTACAAATTTGTTATTGATTATTTTTAGATAGGACGAGTAGATTTTCTGTCAATCGTAAAAAAATAAGATTATGAACAAAAAACTACATTTTTGGAAGAACCGCAGATGAGCCGAAAGAAATGAAAAGACAAAAGTTGTTCAACCAAAAAAGATCCACAAGTTCTGTTACAAACTCTTGTTATAAAAATATATGAAGAATAAAAAAATGAACTCTGGAGAAACGACACAAAAGCTACAATAACATTTTATCAATCAAAATTTTTCGTCTGAATTATATCTACAAATTTGCTTTAGATCACTTTACGCTAGGATGCGTATTTTTGGTTTAAATCGTAAAAAATAACATTGAATGTAAAAAAATTAATTTTATGAAAAAACGAAACAAGTTGCAATAAAATGTTTAATAAAATTTTTTTTACAGAATGCGCCCTTTGTTAATCATAAAAACAAGACAATATAAATACGCATGTTTCAATACCAATGCATAATATGAATTGTAATATAAAGTAATCACGAAAAATGAAATTTGTACATTATTTAGCAATATCTGAATAAGCAGTACCAGACAGAGGTACAGAAAAAAATATAATATACACTTAACATAATATTGTTGAACATAATGTAGAAAAGTTCACATTTTGGACAAAATGGAGTGCGAAGGACGAGATACGTGATGAGAATGTGTTCGTTAAAGCCGAAGGAGCTTTAACAAAAGAGAATTCAGAATCACCAAGGTTAATACATAATCGAGCGCGAAGCGCGAGATAAACATATTATTGAGCGCGAAGCGCAGAATCAATAGTCGCGCGCCATAGGCGCGCTCAAACTTGCCAACGAAGCGAACCGCGCGCGCAGCGTCCAACATATGGACTCTGCATAGTTTTTCCTGAAGAATCCAATGGTTCTGTTAGTTTTTTTCGTAACAGACACTATTGAAGAAAATATTTAAACAAAAATTATTTCAAAAATCGAAAATTAAATTTTTTCTATTAAAATCATCTTATAATGTATTATTCTCATCCCAACAATAATTTTTCCACTATGTCAATTTCTCTGCCCATGAAACGTGATAGGTTAAAAAATTAGTTATGCAGAGAAATTATACATAAGGGACCATGGGGCAAAATGACGACAGGGGCAAAACGGGACAATGATTATATCTCCTCTGTGGTGTGACGCAATCTACTGGAAATTGTAGCAACTTCGTTATGAGTCATTCCCGAGATTTCCCATGTCAATTTGTTATAATGTTGTTGTTATTTTACAAGTTATGAATGTTTGTTCAATTAAAATTGCTTCGGCACTTTTCCTTTGTGTACTTAATATAGCCCTTATTTTGCATTGAGGCGTTTTTAATCGTGTGTATTATCGCGATTTTCGGGAGTCATATTTGGAAAACATACTTTGGGGGCAGAATGGGCAGAGGCAAAACGGGACACCGCGCGTGATGTAGTAGCTGGCACATTACTTTTGATTTCTGCCGAATGAAGAAATCGAAGTTCGCGATTGCTTGCACTGTCACGATTTTTCGATCGAACAGTGGGTCCAATGCAGTTCGTGTGAGAATTGGACTCATCAGTCTTGCGCAGATTTCGACAGTGAGGACGGAGAAAAAATTCATGTCTGCGTATTTTGTAAGGCCTGATTTTGGTCATTTTTATGTAAAAAAAAGACAATACAACTTGTTACAACAAATTCTTGTAACTGTATTACTTATTCGTTTAGTGCTTTTGAATTAATTTCGTTCATAATACGTTTTATTTTTTATTTATCAAAGCGTCCCGTTTTGCCCCGTGCAAGGGGCAAAACGGGACGAAAAACTTGTCTACAAAAATCAATAAAAAAAGTAAAACATGGCATTTTTTCAATATGAAAAACCATTTTCTTAGTATATTATTAGTTGTTTAAGGCAACTATATTGTTGAATGCGGACAAAAAGTATTTTAGTATGCGAAAACAAATCCTAAAGCAAAATCGTACCGTTTTGCACCATAATCCCCTAGTAGGAAATATTATATCTAATTTTCATTTGTTTAATAAATTTAATTTTTTAAAATAAATGAGAGTTATACATAATTTTTTCCACGGGTCTGCCGGATCTCGCGATTCGCGCTAGGTAATGTATTCACCTGGCGCTTTGCGCTTGGCTTAGTTCACAGTATAATCCATATACAAGGGCTTATACTTGCAAATATTACTACGCTGTTGGAACCTCTACTTTTAAAGAGGTCATTAAATTTGTTTTTATTTTAGGTTAAAAAAAAATTTAATTTACATAAGCTTCTATCGGCCTTAAGAAACATATTCTCATAACAATACTCGCACTTCATTCTTTTTATCAATTTATATAATTCTTTAATAAATGATATAATCACAAAAAATGTATTCTATAGCAGTTTCGGGGTTTTAAGAAAAAACCTTGAGTTCTATTAGAAAAAATATTAAGGACGATTTTGTAGGTCTTCTTAAACGGAACAATTGGTTTTTTGCACATTTTTTTAATGCCATCTAGTTTGGCCGGAAAATGGAATTTCATATTTTTATTCAAAAGCGTTATCATGATTAAAACAAAAACTATACGTCTCATCAAATAATGGTATGAAGTAACGTTTTAGATCTTTTTGAGATGAATAATTTTTTCCTTCTAAAATTGTTCTGTATCTCGCATAGTTTTTCTCAAAACCAAAATTTTTTTATTTTCTTAAAATCGTTATTATGATTAAAACAAAAAGTATTTGTCCTAGCAAAAAATGATTTGAAGTAAATCTGTAGATCTTTTTAGCGTCAGCAATTTCGTTATCCAACGTTTTTTTCGTGGCTCGTACAGTTTTGCTGGAAAATGGAATTTTTTATTTTCGAAAAAGCTTTTTCGATGGATAGAACCAGAAATTTTAGGTTAAAAAGGCTGGTTAACGAACTCACTCTTTCTTGTTAGGCCTTAAACAAGTGTGCCAAGGCTCAATCCAATCGGATCAGTCTTTTGAAAGTTATTGTGCCTACAGGGTACTACAGACTACAGACAAACTACAGACAGACATTCGTAAAAAATAGTTTTTTTCTGACAAAGGGGGTCCCAAACGTGAAGATTTGATGAAAACCAACGAAGCAAAACGAAGCAAAAATATAAAATTATTAAAGAGTGTAATTTTTAAAAGACTTTTCGAATATTATTTCAGTTTTGATAAAGTTTTTTAATATAGGAAAAAAATTGTTGACATATGCAACAGTAAAACAAGTAACCGATTACTGCGCTCATTAAAATATTGGTCAACAAAAAATGTGGTAATATCACGTAGGGCAATATAGCCCATAAGGCAATATGTCACATGTGGTAATATGGCACATGGAGTAATGTGGCACATCGGGTCATGTTTTTGGTAAGGGTATTATAGTTTGGGTAATATGGAACACGGAGTAATGTGGCATATGAGGTAATGTGGCACATAAAGTCTATTTTTTTGTTAGGAAAGTATATTTAGTACAGTACTGTACTATCTTTTCTAAAAATATCCTTGATTTCTGAAACAGCGGCAGCGACGCGGGTGGCGGCGAGATATTTCTATAATATGGAAAGATCGTTGAAACTCGTGACCTGAAACTAAAATTTACGTTATAAAAGTTTTTTTTAAATTATTGTTGGTCCTAGACTATGGCTACTATGACTTCTTGCAAATTTCACCTCTGGTCCTTCGAGCCGTATTGGCTTCTTCCGATTACAAAAAACTTATGCAGATAAATAATGAAATTCGCAATCAGCAAGGTACTTGATTTCGGACAGGGAAAGTATGCTCTAATTTCAATTTATGAAGGACAGTGATTGGAAAACCCTGACGCCTTGCAGAAAGATGAAGAACTGGAGTAGAGAACTGGCAGGGTTAGTCATAATGGGCTATGCTGCCGAGGCTCGCGTTATTTTCATCGACATCCATCTTGCTGAGGTGCAGCCGCCGCCAGAGCCGAGTTTACTGACAGAGACTGATGTTCCATGCTTTCTCGCACATCTATGTATGCACACTTGCACACGCACCAATAAAACTGAGAGAACTGATATTGGCGCGGCACACAACCCACCAAGTTAGACATCAAGAGCATAGACGTCACCTGATTTATCACTCGCCACTCAATCATGAAATGAGTCGCCATATTGCCTTTCACTCACTCTGATTGCTCTCTTTCTGACCTGACCAAACTCGTCATTCTTATAACACACGGCCAATGGCTTTGAATTTGACCGTGCGTGTTCGCGTGACCATTAGTCACGTGGCTGATCCTTATTTATTTTCAAATCGTTGTACAATTGGTTTTGTTCGTGAGAGGAAAGGGTCTTCAATTTTCGTCGAAATATTTACTAGGAAGCAGGGACTAAAAAGAAATCGCTGGTCATTTCCTGGATTTTTCCGGGGTTTCAAAATTTTGCTCTGGTGATTAAAATTTTTTAATTATTATTTTATATAAATAAATTAATGACTAATAAATAATTATTTTTTAAATAGGTTATTATAAGAGCAAAAACAAGGCCTATTCACTCTCGAATCAGACAAACCTTAACCAAACGATTTCGCGCGATTCAAAAGATTTCATATGATTTCAGTTTGTGTAATACTGTAAATACCAAACTCTCCACATAGTTACTTTAACCTTGACGTTAACACTATGATTTATTCAGAGTACGCACTGCCGCGAACGATGCCGAGGAACGACGACGGTATATCTAACGATTGCTGTTGACTCGCATTGATTCGCTCCGACTCACTCCTTATTTTTACTGACTCCACTGATTCCGTGCACTAACTTACGTTATTTCCCTTATTCAGAGCGTTAGTTGCTCTAACTTTCGATCTCAGACATCTTTCTCGATGAGAAGGTGAATTAAATTTGTTACTATTTTTAGTGAGATTTAATTAATGAAAATAAATAAATAAGTAGTGAGAGTAAGTTCCAAGTATTTTATTATTATAATTTCCAGAATGAAAAGCCTCTTGAGAGTTTTTTAATTATCACTACTTCTGAAAAAAGAGAAAGGAGTTTGTTTTCTAACAAATTGGCTATTGAGCATACATAAGTGATTTTGGATTTATAATAATTAATAATTTCTTGAATTTGTCCCTAAAGTCCATGAATTTGATAATAATTCAAACAAATTTTTATTTTATCTTCTAATACTTTAAATTCAGTGCATATTTAGGTAAAATTAATATGGGTACTATATTAAATTCAATTTGAACCGCTTAAAATTCTCAACTTTTCAAGTAAAAATATTGCATTTTCAACAAGATAGGTGAATTTTTAACTAAATACTTAAATTTTCAACCAAACATATTAATTTTCTACCAAACATTAATTGTCTATCAAAAAATACTATTTTTCAAGAAAATAATGAATTATCAATAAAATAGTTGAATTTTTAACTAAAAATTATTAATTTTCATCTTAATAGTTGAATTTTGAACTAAAAAAAGATCAGTTTTCAACCAAAAATGGAATAGTTAAATTTTCAGTTAAAAAAATTAATTTTCAGTTGAAAAAATTAATTTTCCTCCAATAAAACGAACAAATTTTCAACCAAAAAAGACGAATTTTCCGAAAAACTATTTACATTTTCAAACAAAGTGATTAATTTTCAACTAAAATAATCAATCTTCAACTGGAGTATTTGAATTTTAAACCAAAAAAATAATTTTTCAACCAAATGATGAATCTTTAACCAAAAAGTTAATTTTTAACAAAAGAGTTTAACTTTCAATCAAGTAGTTAATTTTGCATTTCAAAAAATATGAATTCTGAACGAAAAATCTAGAAGTTGGTATTTCAACCAAAAAAGATTTTTAGTTTTAATCAAAAACAGTTGAATTCAACCAAAAAAGACGACTTCTCAACATAAGTTTAATTTTCAACTAAGAAAAAATTTTCAGTTAGGAGAGAGAAAGAATTGCAAAAAAACTGTTGAATTTTTAAGGTAAAAGATACATTTTCAACCAAGAAGAATAATTTTCTACCAAAAGGAACGAATTTTTCGTCAAAATAAATAGATAAACTTTCATTCAGATACTTGAATTTTCAACTAAAAACGATAAATTTCCAACCAAAAATAGAAAAGAGAAACTTTTAGCTAAGAAAATTAATTTCAAACAAAGAAAAAACGACGTTTCAACAAAATAGTTCAATACAGTAATATAAAGCTCCGTTTACCAATTAAGAATAATTGTTATTCAATTTTATATTGAAATTTAAAAAAATAAGCACGCTCTCGAAAAAATTCTCTGACTTTAAAAAAAAATCCCTGACATTTCCAGGTTTTTCCAAGTATATCAAAATTCCCTGACAATTTCAGGTTTTCCAGACAGGGTAGACACACTGTCTAAAATGTAAACACGAAAAACGAACTTCTCGAATGGGATGCAGAATTGCAGTTGAAGAAGTATTGAGTCATTTTAGTAAAAAAGATATTTATTTATTTCTCGTTCGCACCGGAAGTGTAAGCTTTAAACTTGTAACATACCCATAGAATGATTTATAATATATAAATAAATAAGAATGCAGGAAAAACGCAAATATAACACCCGGCGCTATCTGACGTTATTTTCATTAAGCTCGCCTTGATTCTCCCTTATTCTCTTAGATTCGCTTCTTAATCGAACTGACTCACTTCTTAAACGCACTAATCTGGTTCTTAAACTACTGACTTCGCCGTTAACTCGCTTGATTCCTACTGACTCGTTTATTGCGCTTAGTGATTCCAACGCAATACAAAGATTCCTAATGATTTCATTAGATTTCTAAATTTTATGCGTTATTCATACGATTTCGTATAACTTGGCGTTGTTTGTGATTGATTTCCTACCCATTTCAAGCGTTAGAAACCCATGATTCGAGAGTGAATAGGCCTTGAGCAAAAACAAGGTCTGAGGGAAAAAATATTTAATTATACGCTCAAGAATTTCAACATCATTCATTATGGTATCTTTCAAAAGAAGAGAGATTCTTTGCATAAAAACATTAAAAACATAGAAATGAGATTTATCCTCACCCAACTTTTTTTCTTGTTGCTTCTTATCAATTTTTTAAAAATAATACGATTTTAATCAATGATAGCTTGTTTTCTCGGGGAAAAGATCCTGTACAACTTGATCTCATCCAATGTCTGAAAACAAATTACATTGTACATCGTAGTTTGTTCATCAATTTTTAGGGTTTATAAATTTTTTTGAAGGATTGAATAAAACTTTTGCAATACATAATTTTTATATATGTTTTAAGTTTTCCTATAAAAACTAATATTTTTCCTTTTAAACGATACCATCAATGGTAGTCTGGCATCTGTTAAAAGTATATTTAAATATTGTTTCCGAAAACCGGTTTTATATAACTTAAATTATGATAGTGTCTATGTGTACTGGAAAAATTTGGACAATTGTACCAAAATTCTGGTACAAATAGTTCCTTGTCCAGGTTCCGCTATTCGTATAATTTTAATCGAAAAATATTGAATTTTTCAATATATAAAAACTGTTCTAATTTCAATGCTTTCAGTTTAAAATTGATTATTATAATTCCGATACGGAAAAACAATTTTATAATATTTAAAGCATAAATTCAACATTATTCAATTCCACTCGCTAATAGTTGAAAATTATACAGCTTATGATGTATCAAACTGACATAATTAAATTTTTAGTTTCTTTAATTTAAAAATATTTAATTATGACAAATTTCCATGGGAATTTTATCATAGAATAGCGCCGAAATGTACATATTTGTTTAATTTCATCCTCTCCTAATTTAAAAAAAAAAAAAAAAAAAAACTTAATCTGAAATTATTCGATTTTGATCTTGTATTTCTGTTCTATGTATAACTTTAAACGCTTTTTTCCTATTTTCTATTTATTCAATATTAAATACTTTAAACATTAAAATTTAAGGATTTGAATTATACAACATAAATTTAGACCTGAAATTATTTAATTTTTACCCTTCCGAATGAAGAATTCTTTTGCTATGAAAGCCTTGATTTCTGAATTACACATTTTTGTGAAATTTGAAGGACCCCACATTAAATGTACAGAACATGGCTTTTTGTCAAAATGTCTTCATATACAAATTTTTGAAATTTCGAGCGTGTAGATCAATAATTCAAAAGAAAATGATCCCAAAAAGTTTTTGTTAGATTTGGCTAGATGCCTCATATTTTGTTGATCAGACCCATTGAAACAAAACTTTTGTACCCATGAACTTGACAGATTCACGATTTTGTATATACAGGATATTTGGGAGGCGGGCGGGGGCCGCCGCGTAACATCTTCTAAACATTGAAGCAAGGAAACCCACACTTCCCAACAACTAAAATCACGGGTGATTTTCACATTCTTATCAGAGGAGGTATTAGATTTGTGTAAAATTGACCCCCCTTAGTTTTTCTAACCCTCTTTAGTAGTTTTTGTTTTGTTCGTAAAAAACATTATTAAAAATAACAAAATCGATTCTTGGACAAACGAAACAATCTACGAAAAGAGATGAATAGATAAAAATTGTTCACCAAAAAAAGAGATAAGAATCTGTTCCCAAACACTTTTTGATAGTATGCCTACTTTTTGTTTTATTCGTAAAAAAAAAAACAAGTTTGAGCGCGCCTAGGGCGCGCGATAGTTGGTTCTCGTGTTTCGCGCTCGATAATGTATTTGTGCACAGACTTTTTAAAATTAAAGGTCAAAGTATCGACAACTGTAATTTGATGATTGTGAATTCTCTTTTGTTAAAGCTCCTTCGGCTTCAACGAACACATTCTCATCACGTGCCTCGTGCTTCGCACTCGATTTTGTCTAAAATGTGAACTTTTCTACATTATGTTCAACATTTTTATATCAGATTTATATCACATTCATTTATGTACCTCGGCCTGGAATTGCTTATTCAGATTTTGCAAAATGAAGTTCAAGTTTTATTTATCATGATCAATTTAATATTTGTTTCTTATTTTATTAGTACAGTATCGTACTGTTGTACATTACGATAATCACTCTTCACATTACACTCCGCTGTATCGTAATGTACAACATTACGATACTCTACGCTGCCGCATAAAAACGTGTACATTAACCAGAGTTACCTAAATTTATATTATTACAATTCGTAATATGCATTGGTATTGAAACATACGTATTTTCATTGTCTTGTTTTTATGATGGAAAAAAAATGCACATACTATAAGAAAAAAAAAACAATTTTGTTATTAAACATTTTATTGCAACTTGTGTCGTTTTGCCATCAATTTAATTTGTTTATTTTCAATGTTATTTTTTACAATTTAAACCAAAATTACGCATCCTAGTGTAGAGTAGTTTTGAGAAAATTTGTAGATATAATTTAGACGAAAAATGTTGTCAACTGAAATGTTATTGCAGCTTGTGTCCATTTTCCAAAAAGGTAATTTTTTTGTTTTTAATATGTTTTTATAACAAGAGTTTATAACAAATTTGTAGATTTTGTTTAGTTGAACAACTTTTATCTTTTCATTTTTTTTTGTCTCTTATGTCGTTTTTCCAAAAGTTTAATTTTTTTATTTTTAATCTTGTTTTTTACGATTAAAAGAAAATCCACTTGTTATATCTCAAAATTATGAATGATAAATTTTTAGATCCTTTTTGGATGAACAACTTTTGTTTATAATTTTTTTTCTTACCTTGTACCGTTTTGCAAAAAATTTAATTTTTTTATTTTTAATGTTATTTTTTTACGATTAAAACAAAAAATACGCGTCATATAAAAAAATTATTAAGGACAAATTTGTAGCTCTTTTCTGGGTTCTATTTTCAATGAAGTTTTTTACGAATAAAACAAAAACTACGCGTCCTATCAGAAAGTGATTTTCAACAAATTTGTAGATCTTTTTTGAATACACAATTTTTGTCGATTCATCTTTTTTCGTATATCGTATAGTTTGTTCGCAAAATGGAATTTTTGACTTTTCATTGTTTTTTGTGCGGTCATAATTTGAATGTTCGATTTTTCAAGAAAATTCAAAAAGTTGTTACGATAATCCTGTAGGGTGTTACGGAAAATAAGGAAAAATTGTTCGTCTTTTTGAGTACTACTAATAACCGTACATAGAATTTTCAAATATTGAAAAGAAGTGGTCTAAACAATTTTGAAAATGCGCTCACTTTTTAAATTTTATCCAAAATGGCTGGCTAACGTACTTGACCTTCATTTTAGGGCACTTGAAGAGTATACTGAAGCTCAATCCAATATTTCAATTGTTTCAAAAGTATCGTGCTACAAGCTAGAAATCTACATACATACAGACATACAGACACACATTCGTAAAAACCTGTTTTTCGGATTCAGGAGGTCTCAAAACGTGGCCATTTGACAAAAACGGGGGGGGGGGCGGGCAAATTTTACACAAATCTAATACCTTCTCTGACGAGAATGTAAAAAGAAAAAACAACCCATTCGTAAAAAACAATATTGAAAATTAAAAATAAAAATTTCTGGACAAACGACACAAGCTACGAAGAAAGATGAATTGAAAAAAAAGTGTGCAGCCAAAAAAGTTCTACAAAGTCATAAAACACTTTTTGATAGGACGCGTAGTTTTTGTTTCATTCGTAAAAAACAAGATTGAAAAAAAAAATTTTGACAAACGACACAAGCTACGAAAAAAGATGAATTGAAAAAAATTGTGCACACAAAAAAGATCTACAAATTGTTTACAACTTACTTTTTGATAGGATGAGTTTTTTTTATTCGTAAAAAACGACATTAAAAATAAAAAATAAAATTTTGGACGAACGACATGAGCTACAAAAAAGATGAATAGACAAAAATTGTGCGCTCAAAAACGATCTACAAATTTTTCATGTTTTATTTTTTGATAGGACGCGTAGTTTTTGTTTTAATCGTCCAAAATAACATTAAAATAAAAAGATTGTGGAATAACGACACGACGTACAAAAAAAAATTAATAGACAAAAGTTGTTTAACAAAAAAAGAGATAAAAATTGGTTTCCAATCACTTTTTGATACAACGCTTAGTTTTTGTTTTAACTGTGAAAAATAACATTAATATTTTTGTTAAGTTTGTGGAAAAGCGACACAAGGCACGAAAAAAAATTAATAGATAAACGTTGTTCACGCAAAAAAGTTCTACATATTGGCCACTCTGAAGAAGTTATAGATTCTTTGGAAAAACTACAACTTTAACTAAAGAAAACACTTTTAAAAATCTCTTCTTTGATAACATTGTATTTTTGCATAAATAATAGTCCTCGCGTAAGCTTTTTCATCATATTTTGCAGATATAAGATAATTGATATATTCATTCAGGACATTATCATTTATCTTAGAACTCTACTAACTTTCAAATTACTTTTTGAAATATTAATTTTTGCCCTTTCGGAGTCAAATATGTACTTTGAAGGAATAGTTAATGGCTAAACGAATTCATTATCAAGAGCTGTATGGGTGGACAGGAGGATTATTAGTTCAGAACTTCGAACCACCCATAGTCGACTTCGGGGCGTCGCGTCGAGTCCATTCGTGAAGGGAAGAAATAAGGCAGCTAGGGCGCTAGAATTGTGAAAGGATGAATAATAGGACCGATGATAAGTCGATCTGTCAGAAATGTAATTTATACCTAATTGTTATACGTGACGGGGAATAAATGGACGGGGGGCAGCTGCTCGTCCGTTCTCCCTTTGTTGAACCGTTGAACAGCTCATCAGTCTATTACATCCAAATGTATAAGATCCTATGAACATCGATATGTCAGTATAGAAACGTCATCATTTAGAATTTAGACCAGCGGGCAATACAAAAAACTTACTAAAATATATTTTTCAGAAAATGTTGAAAATGTAAGTTGCTTTTTACAGATTAGCTTTCTTTCAGTCACAATTATAATAGATTTGTCATCAAAATCTTTTATCAAATTATAAATATTCAATCGATTTTCATTCTTTAGGGTGAAAGAAACTTATTGATATAATTTTTACATGTTCAGCATAATGAGCTTTATAATAATTTATATTATATTTATATTATATATATATATATTATATATATTTATATTATATAATAATTAGTTATTAATTAGTTTTATTTGAAGACTGACTTTCGTGGATTTCTTCAAATCTCCAAGTTTTGAGACCTCCTGAATCTGCAAAAAAAGGTTTTACGATAGTGTCTATCTGTCGTTGCCGTTGTTCTCGTTTGTGTACTGGATAACTTTTGAAAGACTAATCGGGTGAGATTGCGCTTCGGCATACGTTTTTAGGGACCAAAAAGGACGGTCGAGTTCGTTAACTAGCATTTTTGGAATAAAGGTTCTGGTTTTAACCACAAAAAAATACTAAAGAATCAAAAAAATAATTTTGCGATAGGACGCGTAGTTTTTGTTTTAATCGTAAAAAATATCATTAAAAATAAAAAATAATTTTTTTAAGAAGCGACACAAAATACAAAAAAATCATTAGATAAAAGTTATTGAACCAGAAAAGATCAACAAATTTGTGAAAATTCATTTTTTGATATGGCGCGTAGTTTCTTTTTTAATCTGAAAAAATACATTAAAAAAATTAATTTTTGGAAAAAAGAAACAAGGATAATAAAACTATAATTAACAAAATTGTCCACCTCAATTATATCTACAATTTTGTTAAGGCCACTTTACGCTAGGACGCGTATTTTTTGTTTTAATCGTGAAAATAATATTGAAAAGAAACAAATTAAATTTTTGGAAAAACAGCAAAAGGTGCATTCACCTAAATTAGAGCTACATATTTGATTTCGACCATTTTTGTGGGACGGGTACTTTTTGAAATTAAAAAAAACAAGACAATGAAAATATGTTTGTTTCAGTATCAATGTATATTATGCAAAATAAGGAAGACATATGAAAATATTGATGAAAAATAAAATTTGTACTTTATTTTGCAATATCTGTGTAAGCAATCCCAGACCGAGGTACAGAAATTAATATAATATACATTTAATGCAATAGAGTTGAAAATAATATAGAGAAATTAGCGTTTTAGAAATGTGAACTTTAATCGAGTGCGAGGCGCGAGACACGTGATGAGAATGTGTTCATGAAAGCTGAAGGAGCTTTAACAAAAGAAAATTCACAATCACCAAATTACAGTTGTCGATGGGTTGACCTTCAATTTTAAAAGGTCTATGCAAAAACTGTGGGAGAAGCACAAAGACCGAACGCGTAGCGCGAGACAAATACATTATCGAGTGCGAACAAAGTAACGAGTAATTTTTAACCCCCCCCCCCCCTGAGGTGGAAGATAAAATTCATCACTAACTTCAACGTCATTAGATTAAAATTAAATTTGTTATTAAATTCTAATTTTCTCCTTCTTTAATTTTGCAAATTTAATTAACCAAAGAAGTTTTTTGTTTTAAATTGAAGAATTTACAGCATTATAAATTGGAAATTAGATTTTTTTAAACGTTTTTGTTTGTGGAAACTCCTATAAAATAACGTTTGTGCAGTGCAACCTTTCAATGATTGACAATATTACATTTTTGAATTAGAAGCACTTAAAATTACAGAATTTAAATTTTAGCCTTTCAACATCCTGACCGTAAATATAAAAACTTGAAAATCATCTTAATGTTAGCATTATATGTAACGATACATTTTTTTGGTTAACGTCTAAAACAACTCAAAATCTCCTAATTTCAAATGCGAAGGAACTAAAATGGATCTCTTACAAAATTAATGAATTATACATGTGAAACTATCAATCTGGGAGGAAAAGTGTGCAGAATCCCTAATTTATATTATGATTGGATCTACAACTTTTGTCTGAAAACTTTTCCGAAATTGTTTGTATTTACCGAGATAAATTCGAAAAACCATGTATTTTATGGGTTTTCCATGGGTTTCACCATAAAAATCAAGTTGGCGGGTATTTGCACTATCATTTTCCTAATCAGCGCGTCAAAATACATGGATTTATGGAGTTTCAAATCAATCGGAGGTATACGCTTTTCGGGAGTTTATACAATTTCTACCATGATAAAATAAATAATCTGTGATTAAAAGAATGAAAAATGACAAACTCATGAATTATTATATACATGCACCTATCAAAAAATGGTGTTTGGACCATAAAATCAAATTTTGGGAGTGTATGAGAAATTTCTCACATGATACTTTTTTTGTTTCACTAGATCTACAATATCTACTATGTATTGTGAAAAATTTACCAAGTTTTTTTTTCTAACTATTTCACATCTACAGCCTAGAGGTCGTTTATCTAGAAAAGGTAATTTCAAATCTAGCCACCATATTAGGTACAACCACACCACAATAAAATAATTTGCCACTAGATTGAAGATTTCTTTGTCCCTTTCGTGGAAAATCTGCTTTCCACAAAGAAAGATGCGGGGGTGGGCGATATCTTAGAAAAATAAGAAGTAATAATTATAGGAGGAGAGGGGGTGTCTACAAAATCCTTACTAATGTTTACATAGGTGGAAGAGAGGGTGTGTCAGAATTGCCAGAAAAATTCTCACGTATTATTTGATCAGCTACATGATGGCAACGCTAATAAGTTAAAGAAAAAAATGTATTCGATGAGAAACTCATTCAAGTTAAAATATTCGAATAAATTTTTCTCAGAAATTATTTCGTTCTCCATTTGTTCTATTTATGTGACTCAATAACGCACGATAAGGTCACTTCTGTCAAAGTTTGTTATGTGGTACTCAGTCCCCTTTGCATCTACATCCTTCACTTACACACCACACCCTTAGTGCTGTGCCACGCTTCACCACAATTTTTCAAGAATTTAGTTGGCGTTTTTCATTTAAGTCCCCATTAAACTGAATAGTCTTTCATCAAAGTATTGGCAATAAATTCAGGCACACGTAACGGAAATAAAATTGTTAGTCAGAAAGTGAAACGATTGGAAACAGCCCATAATGAAGGTTTCTGGAATCGCGCCTGCTTTAAAATTGCGTGGACATTTCAGCAGGAGGATTGGAATGTAAAGCTTTGTTGGACGCGTGACAAATGCGTGTGGCTTAGGGGATGTTATGCGGTCCACGGGATGTTCGAAATCTCATGCGGACTCTGACCATGACGTCCTATTCACGAACGTTCTCCGCATGTGCCCCCTTACATACCCCAGAATTCGAATATATATTACGAGTACTTTTGTGTCCAATATCCAGCATTGCAGGGTAAATATCCAACGAGGACCTATAAACGAGCTGGGGTGACAATGCTTAGTCCTAAGTTTGCACAATCCATCCATTTATCACCTTGACAAATATGCCAATAGAATTTTCTCCACCGTCCTTTCTTTTGTCCACTAATCCTTGATATCGTATTTTAGGTGCCTACCAGAGATCGACAATTGACACTGCCTGAAGCTCGAGGGTGAGTTATGTCATATTATTTAATGAGAGCAGGGTCAGCGCCATTTCCTCTGAATTATACTTATGGGGTGTTGCTCATTTCATGCTGAATTAGCCTGATGGAAATATTGATCTGACTGATATTTTTTCAATATTGACCGTTAAACCGTCAATCTGTTTTATTTACCTGAACTTGTTAAAGTAGAACCTAGCTGTGAATTCGATCTCGGGCGTTACCCTTGGATTGTATTTATAATTTTATGGTACTCATTTTATGAGCACTTTGCTTCCTCATTATGATTGAATAGCAAAAGTATTTGCTCCTTCGTAGAGAAAACATTAATGATTTTTCATTGAAATTTATTTGATGCTATAGATAAATTAATTCGTCTCGAATCAAGGTGTCTTTTCTATTTTTGCATCAACTTTGAATCATGTTAATGGCAAATATTTACTGAGAAAAAACAATTTTGAAAATATTATAAATGTCTAACCTCCTTACATCCTTTTTATCCTTACATAAATTTTAAATTATGTCAATAAAAAAAGTTTGACCATAAAACTGTTTTTATAAATATTGCAAATGGCTATAACTTCCCTAATTTCAAATCGAATGTATTAATATGATGAGTAAATCAATTTCTCTCGAGCCAAGGAATTGTTCATTTCTTACATAAACATTGAATTATGTTAATGAGAAAATTTGTACTTTAAAACCACATTTTTAAAACATTGTAAAGTGCGAAAATGAAATAAATATGTTTATAAATCCTTGCATCAGTTTTGAGATATCAGAGGTGAAAATAAGGCCCCCAAATTTTATAATTTTATCTACAACCATCTTTAGTTATCGTGTTACCAAAAATGGCGACATCCACAGTCCGTCCACACAGCCACATATGCATTCGAATAATGGCTTAGAACATTGTATTAGACATTTATCAACTGAGAAACGCTTGATTATATTATTTTTTACATATTTGATATTATAATGACTGCAAAGCTTTCTCCATGAGGAAGCAAAAATTAGAAATAATTAAAAAAAAGTTTTTCGAAAACAAGCTTTTATTAAAATATACTAAAAAGAAGCAAAATATATCCCTCTGAAAAGGCGGCTTGCAATATGATAATAATAATGTGAGCAAAAATAAAAGCGTGAGTCGTGAATATTAAAATGTCTTTCTCATCCATGTATAAATGCAATCTTCAATATTTACGACTCACACTTTTGTTTTTTGTCACATTAATATTATTATTGCAAGTCCCCTTTTCAGATGGAATTATTTTCCTTCATCTTAGTATGTTTTAATACAAGTTCTTTTTTGTAACATTTTGAAAATTATTGATTTTATTTCCTGCTTTCCAGTCTTTTGCAAATGTTTCTTTTTCAAATGTTTTCCAATTTCGAGCAGCCTAATGTCTCAGCTCGAACTCCGTGTAGTAAGTGCCCCCACTTATTACGCGGATTTCGAGCGGAGATATTGGACTGCTCGAAAATTGGAAAACATTCGAGAAAAAAACATTTGCAAAAGACTGAAAAGCTGAAAATAAAATCAATAATTTTTAATAAGTTAAAAAAAACTTGTATTAAAATATACTTAGAAGAAGGAAAATCATTCCCTCTGAAAAGGGGGGGAGGTATCAACTTTCAACTTTACTCTCCTAGATCTTTTCATAGATACCCATATTTTTTGGGTTTTCCAACAGTGTGCAAATCCAAGGGGCGCGGTGAAAGTGTGTGTGTGTGTGTGTGAGGGGTTGGGGGTAAGATGAGATGGGGAAGGAGGGAATATAAACTCAAAACTACGTAACTCAAATTTGATCAAATTTTGTATTTTTAACGGAAATACGTATATGTATCCATCTTCTTTAAGAATAATTCACCATCCGAAAACCTGAATTTGACAGGTAGACATTAATTGAAGATAATTATACATTATGAAATGAAAAAAGTTGTTATTAACAATTTTTCTGTTAAAAAGTGATTTTTATTTAAATTTTAACTATTATTTTGACGTTTTATTTTATTAAATTGAAGTAATTTGTAACTAAATAATGTTGCAATGGAGATAGCTTGTAGCAGAATAATTATTGTTCATATTGGAAACAAATTTGACAAGCAAATGCATAATTTGGGAATTTCGCGACAAATACCCATTTTTAATATTACGTTTTTAAAATCAGCCTAGCATAAGTGAAAAACTAGACATTATATTCCATAAAATTTCACGGAATTTTTTACCAAGAAACTTTGTTGTCAATGCTAGTAATTTTTATTGATTAAAAAACTTGAAAAAAGTAAAGTTTTTGATTATTAGAAAGCAAATCCATGATCCAGTGCATATAAATGAGGAATTTATCGAGAAAAAAAATGGTTTTTTAATGTGAGTACTCGTATTTCTGCTGGACGCATGCGCAATCGATCGGGCTGCTGAACTCAAAGTCATCGTCTATTGGACAATCTCACGAAAGAAGGACTTGAATTCTTTTTCTTCCCTAGGGATGAAAAGTGATGAGTCAGCGGGAAGAAAGTAAAGAGCCGCTGTACAGACCTCGAAAGTCGAACTTTTAGATGGGGTGTTGTGAAAAAGTTATTTTTAGCAAGCATTATTAAAAATCCAAGGAACTGGCAAAGTTTTTTCTTCTGAGTCTGAAAAATGAAGGAGACATGCGTACGGGACGATGTCCCCTTACACGCACCGTCAAGTCAGTTACAATTTTACGGACGACGGGTTGGCGGAATTCAAGTGGGCTTGTGGTGACCTCGTGGGATTTCCGCTTGCTCTTATCCATCATCAATATCCGTCAGCCGCATGACAACAAGCGAGGGTGTTCGCGAGCATACCCCTGAATAATTACACGGTGTAATTTCTGCAGATGGGGGACGCAATGTCAGTCTCTAATCTGTATGATGAGCGGACAAGTTGAAAATGAGATAACCAGCACTGACAACGTAATTTAGTAATGAACACGCGACACTCGCTTCACTTCAGTAGGATTCTAGTTGGAAAGTCGGAGATTGAAAATGATTGCCATAATTATAATACTATCTCTCAAAATCTTTAACAATGTTGATCAAATTTCGAAGAATAACGCAGATAAACCTAAGGCTAATATTTATCCTGATTTTGGGATAAAGATTGCCTTCAACAAGACTCACCCCATGTGGGTAATATTTACCCTGACACCTCGACATTTTTCTGCTTTTACTCATGCATGTAAGCATTGTAAAAAAAGGATAATTTTTGTTGCTGAGCATTTTGCTCTAACGATCATTTGACTCTCGAGATCTTAATGATCTGTCCATTCGGATCATTTTGATCGGCTTTCAGGATCATTTCTCAGACTAAAAAAAATGGTCGCCAATTTTTGGCGTGGATGTCATAACGACATAACCTAATAATTTGATCTAACCGTATACACAAGCGACAATTACACTCAACAGGTGATATATTCTAATATAAGATTTCGTTAATTTTTTAACTTTTCAAGTACACTGCACGATCAGAAGCCATAAAAAGCTCGCATATGGGCTAAAGTACTCCAAAAACATCGGCCATCTTGAAGTGACTTGATACATGATCCCGAATCAGATCATTATGATCTCAAAAATCGATCATTCATTCTTGTCGATCAAAACGCTCTTGATTTTAGCATCATTTTTGCTGCATATCAAAATGATATTGGTCTCGGTATCAGTTAGAACATTTTTTTAACTTTGAGTAACCCGATTTGGCAGTTTTACTAACCGTCAGTCAACACGAGTAGGTAAAAATACAAAGTTACGTGGAAAAATATTTACCATCAGTTTTTTCTGTGCAGAAATTTTGTTAACACTTACAATAAAAAAAATTATGAATAAAGTCGAAACCATTTCGTGTTTAGTTAATTGAAAAGTGCAACTGCGTCTTTCCCCCCTTTTTTTGCACGCATGTAGTCTACATGAAATCTCGTAGGACCCTAGTATGGCATATCTCACGAATTGCTTGTTCCACGCTTCTAACCTGAGGCAGGCAGGTGCTCGTCATTTCTGACAATGTGCTATTGACAGCTTCGAAATGAGAAACTGCTCGATTGACTGAAAATCATAACAACTGCCCGCAGGCTGCTTGCTTCACATGCCCATGCTGCCTATCTACTTTCAATCATGCGATTGAAGTTCGTTCTATCGGAGAGAAACTCAGTTTATTATCTGGTGTGAGCTTTCGTAGGACCTTGTTCGATTTCCAAAAGTGGTAATTCTTGAAACCAGATCAAAAGCACTGCACAGTGCGTGGTCCTTTATCAAAATGTTAACTCTCTTATGTTTCCTGAACTTTCAAAATTTTTTTCATTAATATAAAGGGGCAACTAAGCAACAGAATTATAGAAAAAAATTACCTTTTTACGGTTCCGCAAGAGAGTCGTTGCTCGTGAATGCTATGAACAATTAGGTTAGAGGGCAAATATTGGAAAATTAATCTGCCAAGGACCACTACATGAACTTGTGAAATCAAAGTTGGCCAAGTAATTTGGGAAAAAATATTCATAATAAAATATACTATGGAGTACAGTAGACGATTGAGTTGCCGTGCCGACGTGATCTAAGGCACTAAGTTGATAATATCTAACTTGAACCGAGTTGACGTAAGAACTTAGTTCAAGATTTGAAGAGTTCAATTTGGAAATCTGAACTTTGATCAATTCAAAATTAACTCAGAAGTCCGAATAGATTACAGTTAATAATGTCCAAATTAGGCCGAATGGACGTACGAATATAGTGCTCTATCTGGACAGGTCGTTTAGGAAATCTGAACTGAAAATACATAGTTCAAAATGAACTCATAAATCCGCTACCTCAGAAATTCGGCAGCGCGAATCTTAATACCCTGTTAAGTACCATTTTAAAACAATTATGGAAAGCCAAATTGAAGTGGGAATATATATATATATATATATATATATATATGTATATATTTTTTTTAAAGGCTGAAATTTAGTTAAATTTTTTATCTGAAAAATGGTATTTATTTCTGAAATTATCTTGAGGAGTACCGAGGGAGAAAGGGCAGAAACTCGCTATAATGACAAAAGAGACAGAGATAGAACAGAAATATGACAGCGGTGAGGAAAATTAAAATTACTGGGGAACAGACAAGCGCGTCGGGCGAGCAGACATACATCCTCGTTAGAGAAACGCCGTTCTGGACGCACGTTTCACATTTTTAACCGGCGGATTTCTCTCCTGACAGCCGTCCAGCCACATTAATGTCTAAAAACAATATACGGGGGCCAAGTCCAGGACCTCCTCGTCACTGTCCACCTTTTCCGACGCCCAACCACATGAGAGTCGACGTGACGCGACGTGTCGTGTTTTTTTCATCATGTCCCTTTCTGTACCACACGCACACGATTTAGAAAATCGCGATAATTACTTTTCGTTGAAAGGTGGATGCTTTATTCGTTCAGCCGTGCAATGAGAAACGAGATAATGACAATATTATTATTCTTATCTAATTAATTTTTTTCACTTGCACGCACAATTTATGTATGTGTATGATAATACATGAATATGGAATACCTCAAACTACGCAAGAGTAGACCACTTTTCTGGAGTAGGTCGTTTGAATTCATCAGAATTTTCCAACCAAATATTCTCGAAGCTTTTTACGAAATTTGGTCGAGATATTATGAATAACAAATGTTTGAGATAAAAAAAACTGATTTTCGACATACAAATTTTTTCTGGCTGGTTTCTACCTTTTTTTTAATAACTGAATCACTGAATTGACTCAAAAATGACAATTCCCGAGGATGGTTGAATATGTCTTCCTGTTGATTCGGTTTGTTAGGTTTTGCGAGAAAGACATCTTAACAACCTTTAGTACCCTCCGGGAAGCAAAATTTTGATGAATCACAGATCGATTACAAAAAATGTACTTTGAAGAATTCTCGGTACTTTTCCCTACTAAAAGGATTCAAGTTGGGAGTCCATGTGTTATATTTCACAACTGTATAGCAATAAAAATGATTTCATTTCTAACTTTTCCACCAAAGGCGATGTACTATTCTTCAAAGAGAGATGTTAAGAAGGTACTCGTACTTCGAGATTGTTTCTTAAGAACATTCAAATCAACGAAATGGCGGAGTTTATTCATTGTTTTCGTACGAAAATAGTTAAAAGATTATCTAAGCTTTTCCGTAAAGTGATTTTTTCCTCAATAAATTTTTACACGACGTATACAATTTTTGAAATTTCAGTGACCTACTCTTGTGTAGTTTCCCCGTAAATGTCAGCTTAGTTGACATTCGTATTTTTTAAAAATCAAGTTTATACAAATAGGACTAAAATAATTACGTGTTTTCCTCCAACAAATCTCATTATTAGTTAACTTTTATTTCTGTATAATTATTCAGAAAGTTGTTCAACTAAATATTAATCAAAGAGTAGTACTCTTTCCTTAATTATTACTATATAGGGGTCAGGATAATTACATTTAAGAAAAGAATGTTCAAAATGTACTTTTTAAAAGATAATTTCCTTTCTTCTATGCACTAAAAATCAATTATAATCATCATGATCAATTCAACATAGTATAATGTGCATTATAGAGCATAGAATGTCAATGAAGGAATTAGAAACCTAATACATGGGAAGTATCCGCTGACTCCAAATTGCGTTTCTGGCTTATAATCCAGTTGTGACTAATGTATTTGTAGGCAGTATGCACTGAGAGGACTTGAAGGTAAAGTTAGCCTAAAATGCCGTGAAAGCTTGAAAAGCCTCCTAATTATGAATATCGAGGGAAACTTTTCAATTGTTGGTTGTTAATTTTCTTTAAAGAAGTTTTTAAAGCAAATGCATTATTTATAAAAAAAAAATATTCTGTGAAATATATTTTAGGAGGTTTGAAGAAATAAAATACTTTTTTCGTTTACTCTTATTTTGTGAAATTATCCATTTTCAAGTTATAGCGTCATAAACAATTAAATTTCCACTAAAATAGCCATATTTGCAGGTAGATATCTCGGCTATGTTGATTGCAATGATAACTTTTCACCTGACGGAATTTATTGCATCATAGATCTTTTGGTGAGATATATATATACTTCTAAGGAAGCTGATGTTGCTAACACAATTTATATGAGACTCTCAAGCTTTCGTACTTCACCACCCGAGATAGAACCTTTTGATTCGCATGTATCGAGATAGAATCTTGTCAGTTGGACACGTCAATTTTTTTAACCCATATTATATATATTAAAAACTATTGGCATATGGAATAACTTCGTGATACTGTCTTACCATAATAACAATAAGTAACTTTTTTTAAGGGTAATTTTATTTTCTCTAAATATGCACTAACATTCACTATAATGCTCATAATTAATTCATCATAGTACAATGTACATTATACAAGACAGAATGTCAATGCAGAGAAACCTAATACCATGGGAAGGATCCGATAGCTCCAAATTGAGGCTTAACTGGGCTCCAGGTGAATCCATCATTATTTGCATTGATACCGGCGTGGTTTTTTCGGTTCTTGTTGACGGTAATTCGGTTCTTGTCGTGTTTAAGAGACCTTCGGACACGCTGAAATATGAGAATAATAGAATTAAATTTCACTATATAAACTAGGCTGATGATTACTCCCGCCTGTGAGCTACAAATACAGAAAAATAGAAAGATCATTTTTGTTGCAGAGCATTTTGATAGAATTTCCAAATTGTAATGAAGCTTTACAAATAAAGAAGGTCTTTTAGTTTTAGTGTGATTTGATATAATTTCGGGAAAACTGCACAAGGCAATTACCTTTAGGTCGCTCCGTTTTATCAGAACACATGATTGCATTATGCTTTCACCCAATTTCGGAATGAACCCATGGTGGTTTCAGAAAATAACACCGATTACATATGAAGATATGCAATAAATATATATTCAACTATTATACTTACAAGGGGTTCTGCGTCCTGTTCTGGTCCGGATCCGGGATATGGCTGAGGTTCAAGAGATGGTTCTTCGCCTTGGAAAGGGTTGAAAGGTTTTGTTCCGGGATATGGTTGAGGATCAAAGGGTGGTTGATTGCCGGGGAAAGATTTAGAAGGTCTTGTTTTGGGATGTGATTTGTCATCGAAAGGTGGTATTTCGTCGAGGGGAGAAGGAACTCTTTCCTGATCATGTCTCGGGCTCGAATCAGACAGCGGGTAAGCGTAAAGTACTGCTAGTATCGTAGAAAACAGCATAACAATTAACAAATAGACCCTCATATTGTTGAATTTTCACCTGCAATAAGAAAAGCAAAACAATTTAAAAATTCTCTGGTATATTGTGGTTAATTTTTTGAAACCAGAATTTACTAAATTTAATTGTGATTTGGCTGTTTTGACGTATACAATTTCAAAATAATGATAATAATATACCACTAGAATCCAATCAGAAATATATGAAAATGTATTTAAGAGACTAATTTTGCAGAATGAATTTGACTAACCTCTTGTGGTACTCTCTGGTTAATTTTTGACCAGTCAATGCCTAATCGGTTAATGCCTTATTCAAAATCAGAAGCATTCTTATATACATACCTCAAGAAGTGTTATAATGTAGGCGACACGTCAAATGTTTGTTCAGACTTTCGTAATTCAATGCATGTGTTTCAATGATAATTTCGACCTTGTATGAACTCCAGGAACCACAGTATTATCAGCAAGTTTAGATTAAACATTAATTTTAAAGCAATAATTACGTCTTGGATGAATCTTGTGAATTGTACTCGTTTCATCGATATTATTTCTTCATAGAATATCCTAGTTTTAATTTAAACGAATCTGGTTTCGAGATTTGCTAATTCTAACTTTAATGCTTTATATGTTCATACTTTCATAGTATCTCCTTATATATTTCAATCAACTACCTTAAAGACATGCAAAAAATACAGGAAAAAATCTTTTTCATTTATAATAATCAGATCAATAATAATAATTCCTTGTAACAATTTTACCTTTGAATACATTTCTTTTTATCAGTAATAAAAAATTACTTTGTAGGACAATTAGCATTCAGCAAATTCAAAATTAAAAAAAGATCAAGTTATTACATCAATTTCACCTCTTACATCCCTTATGTAATGAATTTCATCGCAAACGCTATGGAGTATCCTATAAGTACAAAATAATATTCAAATATCTTATTTTTCCTCATTATTATAGCTTTTAAAATCCTTAAGTTTGAATTAAATTTATCCTGCGGGTTTTAATTTGAAAATGTTCATCTTCAAGTCTTTTAGTTTCATTTCGTTCATTTTCAAATTATAAAATACTATATTTTTTATGCTTATATCATTCCAAATTCAAATTGTTTAAAATTGAACAATTTTCACTTTGTTATTATAAAAATTAAAATTTAGAAGCTTAAAATTCAACAATTTTTAAGCATGATGATTTTAAGTATGGAAAGATTCGGTTTTTATTCGGTAGGTTTTTATATAATTGTACTAATTGTATATAATTGTATTATAATTTGCCAACGGCCATACCACGCTGAAAACCCCAGTTCTCGTCAGATCACTGAAGTTAAGCAGCGTTGGACGCGGTTAGTACTTGGATGGGTGACCATTCAAGAATACTGACATGAGTGCTGTTGGCACATCGTGGATGTGGTGAGCCCACACTTGTAGTTATTTATAACTACAAGAAAAACCTAGAAACACTACCCGAATCGGGTAGTGTCACGCCTACCCTGAAAGGGAAATGGTTTAATGGTACGATGAAAACAGGCGTCTATTAGACATACGTTATCTCCTACGGATCAGCAAATAATAAGCTGTAAACAATAATGGAGACGATCAAAATCCGCAGATATGTAAATAATTGGCAACCTTGAAAATATTAAAATCACGATAATAGGAATGTTTTCAAACATATTTTGTTAATGCGCAGAACCAAGGCGTTTATTCATTGATTTTAAATGAGTCATACTTGATTTCAGAATTCTCATGCGCTACTGTTACAAATAATTCTGTTTTCGATTTAAAAAATTTTATTCTTCCGAATCACCCCCTTTTTTAGGATTCCAACTTTAAGGTTTTAAATGCGTGGTTCGAAAATATTCTACATAATTGTAGAGTTCTCAAGTTCGAAATCCTTCATTTTTAAAAGCTTGAGTTCGAAAATATTTATTTGTAAGTCTCTTAATTTTAATGAATCTCGTCTCGAGATTTTCTACCATCCATTCTAATTTATTAAATTTTTAATGGTACTGTTTGAAATTATGGCAATTCTAAATATCTTGTTTTGAAACAACGTCTATAATTTTGAAGCCCTTGGAATAAAGTCACAATCCATGTGCCCTTCCCCTCGCCACGTCCGTACGTTTAGACTCGACCATGTTATAAACGTACATATTTGTACGGACTGCCCCCAGACGTTTAGACTGGACTTAGAATAAAACCTATTCAAGTTAAATAAGGCTTCAATTACACAGGACCATAAAATATTTTTGGCTGGACAATTGATCAGTACTAGTCGTATCTTATGTTTTTGGGGTCGCTGAGTCCGAATCTGGGCGTGGAATATTCCTATCACGTCGCAGTTTCTCAGAAATCAAGATTTAACTTCAAAATTTATGAATATTTACACAATATCTTTAGCTTCACCCAGGAACAACGACGTGGACGTAATAGGACTATGTTCCCTTTGGGGTGCTTGATTTGAGTGAGCCCCCTTGCCACTCACTGTGTGGGGTGAGGAGAAGAAGAAGAAGAACAGAAAACAAAAAACAGAAAAAAAAGAACCCCAAACAGTGAGAGGCAAGGGGTAGCTTTTTAACGTTAAGGGTTGGGCCCAAAATTCAGTTTTCAAATTTTTAAGGAGCCCAAAAATTAGAGACTCTATTCATACTATAAAATTCTCAAAGAGATTATTTTTTTGACAAAGTCTTATCTGCGTCGTATCCAGGGTTTTTTTTTCAACGTGAAGGGTTGGAGCCTAAAAATGAAAGTTAGTATTTTTGAGGAGCCCAACAATCAGAGACTCTACTTACACTGTAAAATTCTGGAAAAGATTTTTTTTTGACAAAGTCACATCTGCGTGGTAGGAAGGGGTTGTTTTTCAACGTTAAGGGTTTTGGCGCCCAAAAATCGGTGTTATTATTTTTGAAGAGCCCAACAATCAGAGACTCTATTTACACAGAAAAATTCTGAAAAAGATTATTTTTTGACAAAGTCACATCTGCGTGGTATCAAGGGATTGCTTCGATGTGAACAGAATTAATAAAATAGAGTATAGTAGATTATTATAGTGAATTAATTAGGCATTACTGTTTTTACTTTAAAATTGAAGAATTTTCAATGTTTTAGTTTTTACTTTGGTTGATTTGAAATCAGAAGAGTTCTAATTACTTACAATTTTTTATAGACAGCACTTCTAGTGTATATTTTATATACTAACATATTCTATACTTTCTATGGAAGTGACTGGTATAAAGTTCAAAGAGGTGATGTCCTCTTACAAAATTTTTTAAAAAGCAATTTTATTATTATTGGCCCATATCCTCCCACAGGTGCTCATGACTCCGAAGGTTTTTGACAAGCTGAAACCGAATCTATTACCCAAAATGACCAAAAATCCATCAAAAACGCTTATTAATCTTACAAAATATAAGGGTGAATTTTTGCAACTCCTATTACGATAGAACCACATTTTTTTAATGGAACTATTGGCATATGAAATAAATTTGGGATATCTACCGAAATAACTTTGTCCTTCATTCAAGAGAAGTATTTGAATCCTTTTTTGGAGTCTTTTTTTAAACAGTTAGGGAAACAAAACATAAAAATCTAAATTCCTTAGTAGAGACTATATCCAACAGATTCGCATTTTCCATATTTTATCGTAATAGAGGTTGCAACTTGCAACAAATCAAACCTCACATTTTTTAAATATATAAGCGTTTTCCGTGGTTGTTCGTATTCTTAATTCAAATCCGTTTGTTGAATTAGTCCATCACTTTTAGTTTTAGAGTTATTTCGATTTTACAGTATACAAATGGTCATTTTCTCATAGTGTTGACGTGATGGGGCATTTTGGACAAAAGATTCGGTTTCAGCTCGCCAAAAAACCTTTGGAATCACCTACCCAGGTGTCCGGATCAAAAATATTTAAAATGGCAGCCTATATTATTTAAGAAAACCTGCTTTGTAAATTAGCTTTAATTCTAGAAAAGATAAAATGCTTAAAGTGCACGAATTCCATTTATTAAAATAAAGTAAGGAATTTTGTTTACCAGGTTAACTGAAATTGTTTTTCTCATTCGTTTAAATACAAGAAACACCGAAAACCAAACGCAGAAACAATATTAATTATTTTTTTAAACTTTTGAATGTTAACATAAATGTTTGATAGAAAATAGAGTTTTTCAAGATCTTTAAGCCTATTATAAAACTGTTTTATATGAAAACTCAGTAACTCTCTAGGTCAATTTTAATAGCAGGTCATTTTATTCTGATTACATTATTCGGCATCTCATTTAGCACACTTGAACGAGATTGTGTCAAGATATCATGACTAACAAATGTGTGACGTCAAAAAAACTGTTATTCAGTACTAAAGGAAAAAAATTTGACTATCTTATGCAAACAGTTTTTATCGAAGCAAATTTTTTTCTCCTGGTAGATTTTTGCATTGTAATTAAAGTTTGGAACCTAATTGTCAATACTTTTGTAGCCAAATGCTTTCCGTTAGGCTGGGTCGGAGAAAGAAAATTTGGATGGATTTGAAAAATATTCATTTCCTAAAAGATTTTGTATTCTAGTAGTAGTTTATTATGAAAGTTTTAGTCCGATAAAAAAAATAATCCAGCTATCGCAAGCGTACATGAAAGTTTTTAACAGCGAAAAGTGCAAAGTTTATTATACACCTGATACATTTACAATTCTGATGATTCTTGCCTACTTGAATTTGTAGTTTATATTATTGCTTACATATCCTAAATGATAAAATAAAGACTTTAATTCAGAAGATCACATCATTTCGCTGAAATGGATCAAAAATGTCTAAAATGGAAATTTGTCTTCGTTATAAATACACTTGAATCCATAAATATAGTATTAAAAATGTAATAAAATTATACATTTTTCGGCAAAATATAGTTTTTTAAATGAGACAATCAAACTAGAAAAAGCTTCATTTTTCACTGAGTTATATGACCGAAAACATGTACACATATTTTTTAGAAAAATGAGAAATAAAAGATTGAATAGCTTTTTCTCTTTTTTTTTGTCTTCTACTTTTTTAATAACTTTCTGCTATAAATGTGTGTACTATGCAATAGCAGTAGAAATATATTTTAATATAATTTAATGAATTAAAATAGTGAAATTATTTCAAAATTACAGTTTTGTACTAACTTCACTATTTTAATTATTCAAAATATATTCAAAATATCGAATTGTCTAGGCACACCTAAGATATATGGTCTACACACACCGGATTTCAGTAAACCTATCCGTCGTTTCCACTTTCCTTGAGCTCACCGAAAATATTTGTTCTACGCTCATCGAATTTTTGTGAAATTAGACACGGCCTGAAAAGATAGATAGTCTACTCAAGTCGGGGCCAAAAGTCCAGGCCTCTCACATCTTTTGATTGCAACTTGCAAGAAAAAAACTCTGAAATGTTCAATAAAAAGCATCTAAATTTCACCTCTTCCCAGAAAGCGGTCGACGTTAATAAAAAAATGAGATATAATAATAATAATAATAATAATAATAATAATATAAAGATGATCCATGGTAGCTCTAAGAAAGCATCCAGAGGCGACTGTTGTCACCTCCAACACTCACGGCCGCTGTGTAAGGATAACAGCGGTGAAGACAAACTGCAAACTACACCATGCTCCTAATTTTGTACCTACAACATCATCACAAATGATTTCAAACATTGTACTAAAATAACTTATAACATCCTCATCTCATTAGTCACTTGACTTAGTCCGTGGCTATGACGAAAAACCGGGTTCACCCGAGAAAAAGTTTGAAAAAAAAAAAAATAATATAATAATATATATAATAATTGTAATACTGAAATATTCAATAATTTATTTTTATGGGGATTTATCAACAAATACTTTATCTTGAGAACGATAGAAGATATGTAGCCGTTTAAAAGCTCCAAATGTACAGTTTTGTGATGAGAGTGCAGTGCAATAATTAAATTTATGATAAAATCATTGTTACGCAACAAATATCATTTTGAATATTTCGGACTGAGCAGGTCAAGTAGTAGAACAAAGTACCCTTCTAATGACAATAGTAACTCCAGAAGCAAGCCGACTCTGTTATTATTGTCATCAAAAGGGCAATTTTTTTCTACTACTTGTCCTGCTGTGCCAAACCACGCACCAACACTGATTGGCGTCAGAAATATTCAAAATTATATTTCTTGTGTAACAATGATTTTATCATAAATTTAATTATTGCACTGCCTCTCATCACAAAAATGCATACATTTGGAGTCAATAAACCGATTTCTA
Source organism: Andricus curvator (assembly GCA_932195095.1). Lineage (NCBI taxonomy): Eukaryota > Metazoa > Arthropoda > Insecta > Hymenoptera > Cynipidae > Andricus > Andricus curvator. Next base: position 98,268 of record CAKNYM010047559.1, on the reverse strand, counting down.
TCTTCATTCGTTCTCTAGATGAAGTATTTGTAAATAAATCCTCTTAAAAAATGAATTTTCTTATATATTTCAGCATTTACAGACATGTATTGCATTAAAGAATATTGAAACAATATCTGTGAATTTTTCAGATTTTTCCTAACGTCGAGGCTTGAAAAAGGAGGCCGAAAAACCATGTTTTTGGGATGTTTTGCCCTCTAACTATTGACAAAATTTTTTTAGGAAAAAAAAGTGATCATATCGTTGAATTTGGAAGACTTAAGGCTTTCAGACGCGTTTTATTAAAAAATTCAGACATTTTTTTGGAGAGATGTAATCAAAAGAAGTGAGGGGCCTCGAATTTTGTCCCCAACTTTACTGCAAAGTTAAGGGAAACTATGCGTGAGTAGGTTACTCTTAAGAGTAGGTCTATTGAATTGTTTGAAATATGCAAAAAAATGTGTTCCTCAAACTGTATACACAATATTTGACGTAATATTTGGCACAATATTTAACAACGTGGAAGACATTTGATAAAGATATGAAAATGAGCAAATGTGACAGAACTGATTTTGATCATTTTTTCCGACTATATTCATGACAAAAATGTATAGCTGAACCAATGATATTTATGCTTGATCTGGCCATAAATGTCGTTGAAAACGAACCAATGATATTGGTACAATCTTTGAAATAAGGATTTGCAGCAAAATTTATTTGGACTATCATAGTGATCTGAAAATTACTGCGGGTCGGGTCGGGCCGGGTTTCGGGTTCGGAACCCAAAGCTAAAATCTAAGTCAGACCTAAAACCCGAACTGTCCGGAAGTACAATTTTTACATTTTTAAAAGTTACTGACATTTTCGGTAATGTATGGTAAATTATCATAAATTACGACCTAAAGTTACCGGAAATTACCGAACATTTTTTAATTGAACTGTCGGATCCGGTTTTTAGGTAGGGTTGCGAACCCGAAAGCAGACCCGACCCGAAAAAATCTCGACATGTCGGTTCCAGGTTCGTGTTTTTAAAAATGTTGCTCACCTATAGATTATTATTATAAGGGAATCACATTTTCAAATCCTTAAAAGAAAGATATTATATGAAGCTGAAATAAAAATGCTGGAAGTATGAATAATTGAATATAATGCTCATTAAATACGAATACATTTGACAGAGGTTTGAAATTCATCATTGATTTCACAGTCTGTTTTTCTTATCTAACCAAAACATTCCACTTGACGTTTTAATTTTTTATAATACTTGGAACTCGCGAAGCCAGAGAGCTTACTCATAAATATGAAAATTCATGAATCGGGTATACAGATGGCTATTTAAAAAAAAAATTACTTTTTGAAAAATGTTTTAATTTTGTTGATTTGATTTTTCAGTATTTTTTATGTTTCAACTATTCATTTTTTCCGTGTGACTATTATATCAGAATGTTGAAAAATTAACTTGCTCAATTAATTATGCATGAACGAGTGTGCTTTCGTCTCTGAATTTGTCTACCATAAGCTGTGACCTACTCAGAAATCTAGAGAAATTAGGAAACATACGTCGAGATTGTTTCTTAAGAAAATCAAAAGGAACTAAATGCTGGATTTTATCGACAGTTTTTGTGCCCAAATAGTTAAATAAATAGTTAATTCTTCCGATAGCTCAAAATTTCTTTTTTCAATAATTTACAAATTATATAAAATTAACATCATTTAGAAATTTTTTGTAACCTACTTTAGCATAATTTCACCTACACATTTATGATATAAATTTGTCCGAGAAGTGAAAAATAGATAAAAAGAGAAAAAACTATGGAATCTTCCATTTTCAATTTTTCTAAATACATACGTACAGATTGTACATATTGATTTAAACTAATTGTTCTGTCCTAACTCATGCTCATGTAGAAGATTATGGTCGATTTCGGTTTGGCAGTGGGTAAAATATAAAATTGAAGTGCATAAGGCAATAAGTACCACCAAGACCATAACCATAAACATTTGGGGGGGGGATATACAGTAGGAAACAATTTCGGGAAGGGGGGTATACAGCAGGAAAAAAATGGCATCATGATCTTCTCAATGTCACCATAAAAATCAATTTTTGATCATTTTTATCCCCGAAGTCGTAGCTTCTTTTTGCCTGCTCTATTAATGATTTACTACAGCCGTTCGAGGACTGTAAATAGCATTTTGATATATTGTTTGGATAGAATATGTTGCAGTTATACCGTTTGTTGTATATCAGTTCCGTCCTTTTGAGGGGCACTCCGCTCTTATCTTACGGTTTTTATCGGAAATGATTGCTCCTTTCAGGGTTTTCCTTTGACGGCATGATAGAGCTCCAAAAGTAATCTAAAGCGTTTTCCTGGTTTTTCTAAAGTTTGATACGTGTAACTTATACTGAATTTTGTATTTAGGGTAATTTTTTTATTAATAGATTTTCGATCATTTAATGAAGGATTTCTCAAAAATGGTTGCTTCTTTCTGGATGTACCTTTTAGAGCTGGACAGAGCATAAAAAGCGAAAAAGTACATTCTTACCTAGAAAAAAAAATTTAAAAGCACAACATTTATAAAGCTTTTAGTGTCCCACATACAATTTTCTAAGTTAGGCGCTCCGTCATGTTCACAGGGTTTTTCTTTGAGATGACTGCTTTCTTCCAGGCATTTCTTTCACGATTCAATAGAGCTGAGTAATAGCTCGAAACATATTTTAATTTTTTATTTTTAATTCAACAATATCAAAGTTGTACAGCCCCTTTTGTGTCATATTTGGCGTTTTTTTTTGGGACGCGCTGTTCCTTTGGCAAGGGTTTTCTCGCAGATAGTTGCTTTCTTCTAAGCGCTCTTTTTACTATTCAAAAGAGCTTTGAATATTTTTTTTAGTTTTTCTGTTCAAAATCAAATGCGTTAAAGTTGAACAGTTTTTTGTATCTCTCAAGTGTCTAAGAACGGCCCTTTTCGACGAAGAAGGTGTAGATCTCGAAACAGTGAAGGTACGTGGGTTAGCTTTCGCAGATGACAAGATTGTTATGGCAGAAGCAATCGAGGACTTGCAAAGAATGTTAAATAATCCTAATATAAGCATGAAGAACATGGGCCTCAAAATTAACGTAAATAAAACAAAAATCATGGTATTTGAGGGAAAAAGTGAGAAAACAATGTGCAACATTGTCCTAAATGATGACAGATTAGAACAAGTTGACAAGTACGTATATCTGGGAAGCCTATTCACTAGCGACGGAAAAATATATGGGGAGTTAGATAGGCGCATAAATAAGGGTAAGCAGGTTATGGGTAGAGCAGGGTCCATTCTCAGAAACAAAAACGTATAAAAAAAAGCTAAAATGACCATACATAATTTTATATTCGTACCGACTGTACCATACGGTAGCGAGACATGGACCTGCCAAGAAAAGGACAGGATTAAAATAAACGCGATTGGCATGAAACCTCTGCGCACAATATGCGGGAAAACACTGATGGACAAAGTCCGAAACGAGATAATCCGCAAAGAATGTGGTACAGGAGAGACACTAGTTGACATATGGGAAAGAAATCAGTTGAGATGGTTCGGACATCTTGAAAGAATAAAAGATGAACGACTGACCAACCAAGTGTATAAAGGTAAAGTAAATGGCAGAATGCCCAGAGGTAGACCAGCGAAAGAATGGTTAGAATAGTTAGAAAATGGTGAGAGCTTGCATGAAAAAATGCATGGACGTAAAGGAAGCTAGAGTAGTATGCCAGGACAGAAAAGTGTGGCGACAAATAGTTTGTAAACACAGTGACAATAGAGTGAATGACGTCTGAAACAAAGACTTTGGATACTAATGGGCCCAAGTGGGGAACCACACATAACAATTTTGTGAGCCTTTTCATTCGGGGTGATCGCTAAATAGATTGATCAGCAACCTGGGTCGGAGCAGTGTTGCGGAACGAACGTGTCATTTAAATAAATAACACGAGAATTCTAGATCAATCTAAGATATCCATACCTTACACCAACATACCTATCTACCTCATACCTGTATACCCATCTACACACTACTATTTTCCAACCAAGCAAGTCACGCCTAACCCGAAAGGGAAGTGGCTTAATGGTATTATAATGATAATAATAATTGTAAAATTCGGGGTTTGGCACTTACGCCCGCATTCGCTGTCAATCTTCAACTGTTCAAATAACAACATGAAGAAATGCTCAGCACACAAAAATGAGTAATTCATTGGAACAGTAAATAATTATTCGTAAGAAACTATTCTAGTAAATAATCACAAGTTTATTTATTAAAGTCAAGTAGTGAAAATATTGAATAATTTTTTTATTGATTTCGGTAATTGGTATTCAATCGTAAGCTTTTATTTGGTCGATTTTTTTCGATCGAAAATGGTGAATTTCAACTAAAAGATTCAATGCGTGTCAGGTGTGATGATGTGTTCTAACAAACATCGTGATTTTTCTGTGAGTTCGTACATTGAAGAGATTATTTTCAACGCGAATAAAGTAAAATAAAATAGATTCAGTGTGTAAATAATAAAATTTTTTTCACTTTGATCCAGTGATTTGTAAAAACGTTACGTTGGTGTAGGTGACGTAACCTGTCACCTCCGAAAACGTACGTATTCACAAATCAGTGGATCAAAGTGGAAAAATTGTAGTTACGTATTTACACACGGAATCTATTTTACTTTACTTTATTTGCGTTGAAAATATATGCATGAAATAGTTCACTTGACATTCACCATTTTCGATCGAAAACAATCGATAAAAGATTTATTTCTTATGGCACATGCATGATTTCAGCCCTTTTCGACGTCTATGAAACGGGGCTAAAGCTCTATTTTTTACTCCCTAGGGAGCAAACGTACTTTTTACTCGCTAGGGACTGAAAAGTGATGTCAGAGGCAGATAATATAGTATGTTGCATTACAAGGGATGATTGTGTTACATTCCGAGTAATGCATATTATTTTTCATAGCAAATCTATTGCAAAATCGAGTTTCGGTCCCTGTAGAGCGGTTTGAAACACGGTGTTTCAATCGAGGCGCGATGGAAAAAATTATACATATATGAGCTCGCATTTTACGATTATCAATCCACTCGCCGTAAAAACTGTGAGGAAATTTTGGTTGTAGATAATAGAATTTTGCGGTTAGTTATGGAAAGTTACCATATATAACTGATCAAATTACCGTAAATTACCGAAAATTTTCATATACCATTAAGCCATTTCCCTTTCAGGGTAGGCGTGACACTACCCGATTCGAGTAGTGTTTCTAGGTTAGTTTCTTGTAGTAAATAACTACAAGTGTGGGCTCACCACACCCACGATGTGCCAACAGCACTCAGTTTTCTCGAATGGTCACCCATCCAAGTATTAACCGCGCCCAACGCTGCTTAACTTCAGTGATCTGACGAGAACTGGTTTTTTCAGCGTGGTATGGCTGTTGGCCAATTTCCGGAAATTTATGGAAATTTAAAAAAATGTATTTTTGGGTAATTTATGGTAAGTTACCATATTTACCTGTGAAATTACCATAAATGACCGAAAATTTCCATACATTTCCGGAAAGTGAAAATGTTTAAAAATGAATTTTGGGCAATTTATGGTAAGTTACGATAAATGACCTTAAAATTACCGCGAATTACCAAAAATTTCTGGCAATTTTTGTATTGAATGTTTGACAATTTGGAATAAGTTAACATAAATTTCATACTTTTTTATTCAAAATCTAATATGGACTGAAATCATGACTGTATTTCGAGAAATGTCTAAAATCATCCATTTGTTATAAAAAATATCGTATGCGCCAAGGAGCATACGCGCTTGCCCACGCCTTGTACTGAAAACATACACTCGTCGTAAAAGCACCTCTTCTCCCCCTAGGTGCATAATATACTATTTTTGTGCAGGTTTCATTGACTTTTGCCGTAACATTTTTTATAGAAAATACTGTATATAATTAAAAAGAAAAGTTAAATTTGCGTTACAAAAGAGCTTTATAGTTTGTACTCATTCCTTATTATAGGGGCCAGCATATTCATATTTGAGAAATTCTACCGATAATAATGAATGTCATGTGGCAAAATGTGCATCATAGATGAGAGAATGGTAATGGAGAAACTTATTACCAATGGAAGGAACCGCTGACTCCAACTTGAGTTTCTGGCTTCTTGCCTGGGTTCTTGTTGGCTCCAACATTTGCACCGATACTACCGTGATCATTTTCGAAAATTTTGCGCTTGTATTCTACTTGGTATTCTTGGATTTTAGAGGGTATGAGACAAACACTTAACTTACCCATATAATGATAATTTTTGTTGATAAAGTTATAAGTATTTGAATTTAAAAAATATCAAACACGAATTTTGTCAAAAAATGGATGGCATTTTTGTTTAAAGTGTGATATTTTTTAATCTAATATTAGTATTCATCTTTTTCTTCCTAATTCTGATAGAATTTCTCGTTCTCTTTCAAAATCCGTTGGTAAATTTCAAAAAGGTGAGAAATGACAAAATGGTGGCGTTTTTCTGATAATGTTCAAAAGCAATTTACTCAAAAATGCCAGCCTTGTAGATAAGAGAAAATTGTTTTGTCTGAAAAACAAGGATTCACGTTTTTTGCCAAAACAAGACAAGATATGAAAAAGATCAAGCAAAAAAATTGTTTCTCTACAAAGGTTCTAGTAAAATGTATCTTAACATTTTTTTCTATATCTCGCGTTATTTTCGATTTTTTTGCAAAAATATGTATAAAATCCTTCAAGACACCATAAAATTGTATGCTTGAGAAAAAATAAATTTCAAAGAATATTGTACACAATTTTGCAAAAATCTCGAAAATAGCGTAAGACAGAAGAAAGTGCCAAAAGAAATTTATTTATAATTTTTTTAGAGGAAAAATTCTGTTTGGTTGACTTTTTTCGTTTCTTGTGTCGTTTTGGCGAAAAACGTAAATTTTCGTTTTTCAGCAGAATGATCTCTTCTCTCCAAGATGCAAGCACAGGGCTTGACTTTAATGGAATATAATCTTTAAATAAGGACCAATCTGGAAAAAAATCAAGAGAAAAAAATAACGTATTTCGAAAGATGACGAGAAATTCTATCAAAATCAGAAAGGAAAAGATAAGTACCCGTATTAGGTTAAAAAATATCACACTTTTAACAAAAATTTGGACGATTCTTCATAATTCTCGTTTGTGATTTAAAAAATTTAATTACTTGTTTGAAACAAATTTGGTAAGTTGTAAGTTAAAGTGTTACAAACTAAATAATAGCAACTAACTTGAAAGAGCGGAAATAATTGTAAAAAATGGAGTTAGAAGCTTCAATGTTTTGATTTTTGTTCTTGTTATAAATTTCTCTAGCTAAATTGTGTACAAGAAACACTTTATTTCTATAACTAACGTTATTTCTCTAAGAATTAAAAAAAAGAAGTAGTTTTCAATATTTTTACTTTGTCTTTGGAAGCGAAGGGCCCATAAACTAAATGACTCTTTAAATTATAGAAAAATACAAGTATCTTATAACCGGGAAAGGTACACAGGGAAAGGTAGAGGAAGGGTGACCGTCCAGTTTTAGAAGCGTAATGAGTGAGTGTCAGTAAAAATTTACTCCGGCCCGGGGAATCGAACCTTTGGCTACCACTGTGCTTTACCACGGAGGGGGAAACTATGTGACGTGTACCATGTACCACATTATTATTATTATACCATTGAGCCATTTCACTTTCGGGGTAGGCGTGACTTGCTCGGTTGGAAAATAGTAGTGTGTATATGGGTATATAGGTGTAAAGTAGGTAGGTATATAGGTATGAGGTAGATAGGTATATAAGTGTTAGGTATAAATATTTTAGATTGATCTAGAATTTTTGTGAAGAGCGTCAAAAAATTGTTATGTATGGTTCCCCAGTTGGGCCCATTAGTATCCAAGGTTTTTGTTTCAGGCGTCAGTCATTCTATTTTCACTCTGTTTACAAACTATTTGTCGCCACACTTTTCTGTCCTGGCATACTACTCTAGCTTCCTTCACGTCCATGCATTTTTTCATGCAAGCTCTTGCGTTTCTATGGCTTCTTATGTCTCTTCGGATTAATGTCTCATTTACAGATTCTAACCATTCTTTCGGCGGTCTACCTCTGGGCATTCTGCCATTTACTTTACCTTTATACACTTGTTTGGTCAGTCATTCATCTTTCATTCTTTCAAGATGTCCGAACCATCTTATCTGATTTCTTTCCCATATGTCAACTAGTGTCTCTCCTGTACCACATTCTTTGAGGATTGTCTCGTTTCGGACTTTGTTCATCAGTGTTTTCCCGCATATTATGCGCAGAGGTTTCATGCCGATCGCGTTAATTTTACTCCTGTCCTTTTCTTGACAGGTCCATGTCTTGCTGTCGTATAGTACAGTCGGTACGAATATAGAATTATGTATGGCCATTTTAGCTTTTTTTGATATGTTTTTATTTGTTAGGATGGACCCTGCTCTACCGATAACCTGCTTACCCTTATTTATGCTCCTATACCTAACTCCCCTCTAATCTAACTCTAATCTCTCATCATTTAGGACAATGTTGCATATTGTTTCCTCATTTTTTCCTTCAAACACCATGATTTTTGTTTTATTTACGTTAATTTTGAGGTCCATGTTCTTCACGCTTGTATTAAGTTTATTCAACATTCTTTGCAAGACCTCGATTGATTCTGCCATAACAATCTTGTCATCTGCGAAAGCTAACCCACGTACCTTGACTGTTTCGAGATCTACACCTTCTTCATCGAAGAGGGCAGTTCTTAGACCATTTACACTCACACTCGCTTTACTACCTGTATATATTGCTTTTATTGCTTCCTGGAGCCCTCCATTTACTCCGTACTCTTTAAGGACTTCCCAAAGTTTATTTCTATTTACTTTGTGAAATGCTTTTTCTAGGTCAATAAATGCACAGAAAACTTTCTTTCCTACTCTCAAGCTTTTTTCTGTGATCTGTCTTAGGCTAAATATCTGATCTGTACATGATCTTCCTGGCATAAATCCAGTTTGGACTTCCCATATCTTTTCTTCTGGGATTTCCATTACCCTACGAATAAGTATTTTTGAGTATATTTTACTTACGGTACTTAGGAGGCTGATACCTCTGTAATTACTGCAGTTGCTTTTATCTCCCTTTCTTTTGTATATTGGTACGATAATAATTTTGATCAGATATAACCTTCCTTTTTAGAACATTAACCGGATATTTCAGGAAAACTGTATAAAAAACAAATGTGTAGACTGCATTATTTTTTATTAAATTATGGTATACTCAAATAAAACCTTTCAAACGATTTTTTTAAACAGGAGTTTTGCATAATATTTTAGCGTTTCACTAATGGAATAGTAAAAAAAATTACAAATTTATTTTACAATGTATATAGTAAAAAACCATATACACTGAAAAAAAGGATTACTTGTACCAAGTGAATTTTACTTGGCTGAAGTAAGTGAAAGTCATGTTTATTTTCAAAGAAATATTTTTTTGAGGCAAATGAATATATGCACTTTGAATAAAAAAAAGAATTTCATTCAGCCAGACAAATGTTAATAGGATTAAGTTAACATTGTTTGATTCTAAAATACGACCTATTGGTCGGAGGAAATATTTCTTTATATCAAAGAAATATTAATTAAAGACAAAAATATACATTTTAAACCAAATAAATGACTCATTGTTCCAAATGAATGTGCCATGAATGGGAATGAATGTTTCTTTGAAATGAGAATATGTGAATTAATCGAAAGAAATACATTTTAAAGTCAAGCAAATATTTTATTTGAAGGAAAAAAATATCCCACTGATTCAAACAAATATTTCTTTGGTCTAAACCATGCGCGAGTGCAATAAATTAGTTCGTACTTCAACCGTAGGACATATTTTTCTAAATAAACAAATGGAATCTTTCAGCTTAAATCATAATTAACATTGTTATTATTATACATATTCAATTAAAACAAATCATATAAGTCCAAATCTTGATGAACCTGAAACAGAAAATATGGATATTGAATTTAACAACATATTTCTTTGATCTGAAGAAGTATTCAATTGAAACAAATTATGCTCAATTATTAAATGTTTGATTTAAGAAAATTATTACTTTGTTGGAATAAATGTTTATTGGTCATGAATAATTTAATTCTAGTAAGCAAATGAAATATTTCCTTCAACTGAAGAAATAAATATTTATGTAAACACAATATCTTGTTCATCTAAATAAATGCTTCATTGGTATAAATGCATGAACTCTTTGTAACAAATAAATATATTTTCAATTTAATCAATATTATTATGAATTATATCATTATTACTTTGCTTTAAATAAACTTAAAGACTTGATTCAAGTATGCACAATTAATTTATTCAAATGAGGGTTCATGTAAAGTAATTATCATGAAAAACTGTGTAAAATTCAAATAAGGGTTCAAATAATTCAAATAAGGGTTCATGTAAAGTAATTATCATGAAAAACGGTGTAAAGTTGTCAATTAACAATTTGTTATAAATAATTGAAATCGAAAAAAATCACTTTTTTTCGAATAAAATAGTCTGTTTATAAAGTACTAGTCCTATAGCTGTGACAAAATTTTTCCAGTTAGGTAAGACGTAGAACTGTAACATATATTTTTTGCAGAATTTTCGGCAGACAAATTTTTTTTTTATTTCATTTTTTGAATTCATGAAAAATTACGATTTTTGACGAATTTTCGGCATAAGTGCATGTAATGTACCGTATTTGTGATCGATTATCAAATCGTAAAATAAAAAAAATGTTGTTCGAGCCACTGATTGAAAATATAATGTCAAAATTGTATTGTATATAATATAATGTAAAATAAATATATTGTATGTAATATATTGTATATAAGTGGTATTTTTCCAAATATATGGAAAAAGGCACTAATACAACCGA